>OZ021730.1:63888841-64138841 GCA_963978545.1 Linyphia triangularis
TTTAAAATGTTTCCTAATTAGACTTTTTAATCTTCTGCGAGTGTGAAGAATGTTTTATAAAGAAATATAGAAATATAATTAGAATTGCATGAGCGGTACAGTGGACCGTTCGGGCCTAAGTGTACATACCTTTGCAAAGCCTTTTTGATATAATCTAGCCCGTAAATGTGTAAAGAAAATAAAACGTTTTCTGATGGTAAGTAGATACTGAAGTTCAAAAAAGGTAACAAATTTATGCAAGGTAATTTTTAATTAATTAAAAATCTATTCCAAGTAGTTTTGATAGCTGAAAATAAAATGTACAGTTCGGCAAATATATAAACAACAAGAAGAGCCAAAGAACCAATAATAATGATTAAATTATTTTTTAATTGTATTAAATTGTTTGCAAACATTATGAAATTTTAATACCGTCTGCTAAATATTATTGCCAGATTTTAACTTACAAAATGCATTTTATACTCACTTACTTGCAATATTTTTTCATTAAAAATTAAAATCCCCCTTCAAAGTCTAGTTAAGTTTGATTTATCTATATTTGAAAAAATTTTATTTGATAAAATACTCTACAAAAGTGTTTACAAGTACAAAAAATAAAGTCCTATGTAATATCAAAAAGCTTAAAGTCAGCTTCTAGTTAACTAAAAATAATACAAAATTAGAAATTGAATTGCAACTATCTGACATTACATAGGACTTTATTTTGCCCAGTACTTAAAGAATCTACAAAACTGTTTCCTATAAAGATAGTGTTTAACTTTAAAATGACGATATAATTAATACTTTATACTAAATCCCTTCGTGGCTCAGAGACAGAATTAGCGATTAGCATTGTGATCAATTTTATGCTCTTTTGAAATTTATAAATAAAAAACGAATTGAAATTTTTATTATTTAAGGAAGTTTTCCGGGTTTTTTGGAGCAAATTCTTTTTAAAAAGCATCCCATAAAGCATCTTCCCTTAAAATTCTGAATCAATGTTAATATTAAAAAATGTTTTTAGAAAAAAAAGATATTTAGCATATTTTAAATAATTGTTTCTTTGTTTGGCTATACTTAATGGAAAAAGAAATTTTGGACCTGTTGCATTAACGTTTAATTTAAAGAAAACTTTTAGTGTTGGAATTTGCCATTCAATATTTTATAAATAAATTTAAATGAATAAAATAAATAAGTGTCCAATAAAAATTAAATAAAGGTTTAAAATATTGAATATTTTTTCTATTATCTGTTATCATAAATATCAGTATTTAAGACGGTGAAGGAAGTTTTAATGATTTTTAGCTGATATTATTTTACCCAAAAAGAACTTTTAAAGAATATAAAACAAATTTCCGCAAAAAAGCCGGATTTACGGTTTAAATTTAACTGGGGATATGTAGCTAAAAATAGATATTTTTCATCACATCCCTGACTGTAACTCAGCATAAAATGAAAAACATCAACGATGAAAATCAATTCCGCATTCAAAATATAAGTTTTCATTAACAGAAGCTTAGCCAAGAGCATTTTCTAAAGAACTAATTTTAAAATATTACTTCCTAAATAAAAAAATAAAAAAATGTAATTTCAATTTATTTTCTTTTATTTTCGAAGAAACATTTTTCTTTTTAAAAACAGAATGATCTGAATCAGAACAATGAAATAGAAATACTAATTTATTTCTTAAGTTGTTTTTTACTCAATCAAAACTACTTTTTTCTATTTATTTTTTTAAAACTTTTTAATGGTGTAACATAAAAAGATAGTATCAAAAGGTTACACAAAGATCCTAATAAAAAAAGTAATAGGTAATATAAGTTTCTAATTAAAACTTTTTATAATGGTATAAGGTATTATATTAAGGATTAACATAGTTGGTTTGTTGGTTGTTTTCAGATTATCTGGCGCCGTCAGCAACACGAGGGCTATAATGCGCCGAAACATTCGTCATTAGACAAGCCAACATACATTTACAAACACCCATGCCTAAAACGGGACTCGAACCCGCAACCTCGCGGTCTAGAGGCTAGCACGCTAACCACTATACCGTTTGGTCGGCGGATTAACATAGTAAATATTAAAATAATAGCTTGGATTTGACTTGTTATTTAAAATTTGTTAAGTAAAAAAATGTTTATCCGAGCCATCTATATTCTCTTAAACACCTGTTTAGCTAGTTGGAGTTCTTATAGGTTAGTAAAAAATATTAGTTTCCAATTTTTTGGTATATTTATGTTAGTTAAAATTTTTTACTGAACTTCGTTAAATTTTAACTCTTATTCTTAAATATCTTAAATTTTGTTTCTGTATAATTAATTTACAAACACTAATCAATCAAAAAGTAATCCAAAACCGAGATTAAAAAAACTTCAAACTAAATAACCCTAAAATTAACGCTTCGAAAGATTGAAATATCACTCCAAATCATTATTCTCAACTTAAGTGGGGAAAAAAATCTGTCACCGACGGTCATTTGTGGTTAAACCGAGGAATTCTCAAAGGAGGAGATTTAATTAAGTGCAAATTTAAAAGAACGAAAAGAAAGATTAAGTCATTTAAGATATTCGAACGCGGCCTGGCATATACCTAAAAAATCTATTAGTGAGACAATTGATCGGTGTTTTTTTTTTTTGTGTGTGTGTGTGAATATTATCAATATGCAATTAAAATATTTCTAAGCGCTATTGGCTTGAATCTTTATGTAGTTTGGGATTAAATTTAAATCATATCGTGTGCAGAGCAATAATTTTATGAAGGAAATATTATTTACAGAAAGTTTTATAACAGAAATCGGCCATTTAATAAAGTTATAAAGGTAAAATAATTTTCATATAATGCATTATATTTTATATATAAATTTATTGAGATTTATAGAAAATAATTATTTTCTACTTTACTATTTTTTTAAATTTAAAAATTACTATTACATTTTTTTTTTTGGTAACTTTACTAACTATTAAAACATATTAAGATAAATTTGTGTGAATATTATAAAGTTTCACAGTTTGGAACAAAATTGAATGTAATATTTATGTAAGTTTTTCTCTAATATTCAATTTTATTTGCCTAAACTCAACGAAATTAAAACTCAATTTAATTTTTTATGAAAACATATAAATAACATTTCTTACTTTAGTTTTGTTGATACTTATTAAGAAATACGGTTTGATATATTAAATTATCAAAAGAAAATATACTTTAGCTGTGCCGTTTTAAAAAATGTGTGATGATTTTCACTTGCTTGTTAACTAAGTACATTTTCTATTCTATCTACTATAACAATGAAATGAAATGTGTAAAAATATATTTTTACTATTCAGCATTAAATAAAAAAAAATTTATACGTTTTAAAGTCAAACAAGGGGTGTGGAACATCGCACAACTTTCAATTACACTATAATACTGATGTTAATTTGTGTCATTAACCATTCCTACATTTACATCATTCATTTAGAAAAAAAAAATGCCAGTTTTGCGATATTTTTTGCGATAATTCTTGTATGGGTCTTTAAAAAAATACCTTCACCAAATTGACGATTTTGGCGATATGCTTTTTTATAATTCTTAAATTATCCTTTCTTATAAGTGAAACTGAGGAGAGATGAAAGATACGTATATTCATAAGCTACGTTCAAGCAAAAAGAACTCTGTGTCAATGTCATTCATTTTTCACCTTTTTACGCCATTAAAGTATTTTTACGGGAGTTTCGGTGTGGGAATGTTTAGAATATCTTAAGGGGCATTACTACAACGATTTTTATCAAAATTGTTAGGGCCGTTTTTCAGCAATCATTGAAAAAAGTGATTTTTTCAAGGGCAGTTACCTTATGCGCATGTGTGATTTTGTCAAAAAACCCTTAATGATATGTTGCATGGTCACCACTAACCAGCAAACCAAATTTGAACATACTATCCTAGGTCAATTTGTTCAGGAGTTATGCTGACCACGTGCACACAGACAGACATTTTTTTAGACAACTTTTTTAAAATCAGGATGTTTCAAAACGAGGGGAAATGAAAAAAAAAAAAAAAATCACTTTTTTTTTGGTGGAATGCTATACTTTCATTACCCTATGTATACATGTGTGTAAGTGAAAGTAAAAAAAAAAAAAAAAAACAAGATCGTAAAAAAAACCTTCAGACTTATTTTTTCTATTTAGTCCCGAGTGAATAATAATGAGTTTGAAACTTTGAAACACCAGATCATTAAATATACATTTCTTTTTGTAGATCCTTACACTTTATTTCCAACTCTTTCAAATGCGATTTTCATGAATGGATAACATTCACATTTCAAGATTTGATGAATCACACAAACTTCAGTTACATTTATCAACTGTGGGGGAAATTTTAATCTCCGCCTCAAAGTTTTCTTCCAAATTATTAATTTTCGTAAACTTCTTTTGTACTTAAAACTACTCTCTACATTTGGGAAATACTAATTTAGTGGATTGTTTTCAAATATTTCTAAACAATAGTTGTGAATTTTTTTTTCTAAAACACATTTTCAACAAGTATTGTATTTGTTTTATGATCAGTGTGATTTTATCTAATTAAAGAATATTTGCATTCCATTTTAGAATAACATATTTTTGAATATGTCACCATCAATATGTAAAAAAACCCCGGTATTCTATAAAATACATAGGCCTTTTTTATGATGCCCGGCGTTTTTAGGCAATATATACAATGGGAATTATTATATACTCTACCTAGTAATTGTATATAATACTATAATACTTAGGCATCCTATAGAATGACAAATGCTTTTTTGTCAAACTATGAAAAAATAATCATGATAAGGCATTCTATAGAATGCCTAAGTATTGTATACACTGCTTAAATAACGTATCTAAAAATTCTCATTTTATACTTTGCCGTTTTGTCATTTGGTATTCTATAGAATGATAAGGCAATATGTGAAATGTTTAATCGTTTTATGCTTTACAGGCCAGTTTTCGGTATTACATAAAATGCATAGGCACTGTATAGAATACTGGATTTAATACATTGCCGGTAACATGTATAATTCTCCAAACAAAATTTACCAAAATACCTACTTTCTTATGTCGATAATAGTAAGTACTGGAAATGTAAAAGTCTATTTAGCTTCAAATAGCTATAGCTCAGTTTCCAGGTAATTAAAATTATAACAAAACAAAAAACGAATCTTTACATATCTCACATTACATAGGACTTAATTTTTCAAGAACCTTATCTAGAAAACTGCTTCTATTTAGATAGATAGTTATTTCACATTAAGGTGTCAATATATTTACTCCTTTATATGTGTGAAACTTAAGATTTCCGTCATTACAGGTAACTTAAGTTTATGAAAATGTTTTTTTACAAAAAGAATTTTACTACTTACACTAATACGAAAATCTTTCACTAGACTTATAGTTTAAATATTTTTTGTTTTATTCCTACAACATTTTTTACCATTGGAAAAAAATACGAGCAATTCTTCTATACTAAGTGTTTGGCTGATTATAAATGTAAGTTAGATAATTTTAGTTTAAGAATTGATGCCAAGAATGCTTTATGATCATATTATGAACTATACTATATATTTACGATTCAAATTTTGGTATATTTAAATCAATATCACAACTTGCTTTTAAAATGAGTCAAGTACATTTCAGAAAGGAATAAAAACCTTGCAAAACCTAGCAACATTTTGTTATAAATACTTAACTTAGTGATATTTGTATGTGATATGGCATCAAGAAATGAAATTTATAAGTAAATGTTATTAAGAGTAAATATTACAAAATATTATTAATTTCAACTTTTTTAATATTATAAAAGGTATCTAACCCGTATCGAAAGCAAAGTAAGCATTTGTAAAGAAATAGAATAAAATATTCTCTGTTGAGAATTGTATCTAAAAACAATGAACTACAGTAAACACTTCTTTATTCTTTTAATAGTAACCTTTTTATCTTTGGTGTGCAACCAAAACATGGAGTTTACTACTAACAGTAGTCTGAATTTTAGGGGGCGAGACACTTTTGAAAGGTTTTTAAAGCACTACTTTTTGAATAAGACTGTACCAGAAAGGACTAGCTAGTTCATGAATAAACTTAGCTTCTTACTTGCATCATAACTTATATAACCCCAACAACGTAACGAAATCTGGAAGTACTGACGATAGCGTGAATTTTAGGGGACGAGACACCTTTTGAAAGGTTGTTTTAGCACAACTTTTCGAATTAGACTATTCCAGAAATGGATAGCTAATTCATGAATCGACTTAGCTTCTGACTTTCATCATAACTTATACTACCACCAACGTACCGACATCTGGAAATATTGAAAGTAGTCAGAATTTCAGGAGATACCTTTTTCGAAGATCCTTCAAGCATAACTTCTAGAATAAGATGATCCCAGGAATGTCTAGCTAGTTCTCTGATCGGCTAAACTCCTTGCATTCGTAATAACTTACACAACGTTTTTCTCAAAAACTACTAATATCACATTCTGGTTTTGTTCACGCCCTTTTAAATGCTCACCACGCCCAAACAGTACGAAAATTGCAGTGTCTTTCAAGCATAAATAAGTGTTTAACACAAGAACGATAATAAGCAAGACACTACACACGAAGGTAACTCTCTCAGTACGTCGTGTTACCAAGTGAAACACCCTACTAACTATTACTTCAATTTCCTAATTAACGTTATCGCTTAAGAACTCTGGAGCGTAATTGTATTTCCTCTAGATTCTAAATTGCTTTTCCTAAGGATGTGCCTAAATTCCCTTTTTTTGAACACTATCCAGTTTACACCTCTTGCACTGTTATTTTCGAGAACTCTTCAGAAACATTGTAACCGTGCAATTTTTTAAAAAAACTATTATGATCATTTTGTTGGTCGTTGAGATGTTTCCGGAGGGCTGTTGAGTTACAGGTAAGTGGATTTGTATCTTAATGGATTAAAGTAGTGATCCCTGCTCTGCATAGAATTGGTGAGTACTTCAGAATGAAGTACATAATTTTCATTATAATATTAATTTCCAATATTTATCCTCAGAATTTTTTTATTATTTTTCTGTATTAGGACATTGTGTACAATATTCTTTTAAACTAGTGTTTTTCTATTTTATATGGTATAAGCGAATATCTAGTCTGGGATTAAATTTTCTTATCCAAATTTATCTTCTCTGCATACCATTTTGTATTCATTTATAATTTGTCAAATTGGCACTTTGAGTTCAATCCCTGTTATACCAAAAATTTTCCATATTTTATTTGCATTAGTGAATACTTCCAAGTGGGGGGTTAAATTTTCTTATTAAAATTGATCTTCATTGCATACCGTTTCGTATTAATTTATTATTTTACCAAATTGGGCTCAATAATAAACCAGTAATTTTAAACCAGTAATTTTTCATATTTTAATAGCATTAGTGAATACTTCGAAAATTGAAAAATTGATCTTCACTGAATACCGTTTAGTATTCATTTATTATTTTGTCCCATTGGCAAAATTGCATTAAATACCCTTTTAAATCAGTAATTTTCCATATTTTAAAGGTATTAGACAATACATTCATGTCCATCATTCAAATTTTTCACTTAACTTGTCTTCACTACATACCATTTCGTATTCATTTTCCATTTAGTCAAATTGGCCCATTGGATTCAATTCCCTTTTAACCAAGTAATTTTTCCTGTTTTATGATATTAGTGGATAGTTACAAACCTGGGATTCAATAATTTTTTTTTTATTAAAACTTATTTTCACTATATACCATTTCATATTCATTTATCACTTTGTCAAATTGGCACATTGAGCACATTTGCTTTAAACTAGTAATGTATTCTAATTTCATGGTACTAATGGATACTTCCAAGTCTCTTAATTTTTATCTTGATTTTTTTTTTTTTTTACTAAAACTCATTTTCACTATATACCATTTCATATTCATTCATCATTTTGTCAAATTGACACATTGAGTTAAATGCTTAAAACTAGTTATGTATTTTGATTTTATGGTACTAATGGATATTTCCAAGTCTCTTAATTTTTATCCTGATTTTTTTTTATTAAAACTCATCTTCACTATATACCATTTCATATTCATTTATAGTTTTGTCAAATCAGCACATTCAGTTCAATGCTGTAAACTAGTAATGTATTTTGATTTTATGGTACTAATGGTAATTATGGTAATTTTATGGTACTTAATTTTTATCCTGATTTTTTTTTTATTAAAACTCATCTTCACTATATACCATTTCATATTCATTTATCACTTTGTCAAATTGGCATATTGAGTTCAATGCTTTAAACTAGTAATGTATTGTGATTTCATTTCATTTCATTTCAAAATCGTTCATTTGGTACTAATGGATACTTCCAAGTTTCTTATTTTTTATCCAGATTTTTTTTTTATTAAAACTCGTCATCTTCACGTCATATACCATTTCAAATCCATTTATCCTGTTTTTACATTGTCCTCAATAATCTTCCGTTCTCCATTCCCTATTATAATGGAATCATCTTTCCAAAGTTACCATGAAAAAGCTTTGCAAAGCGGATTCCATTATCATTGAATCCTCTTTTCAAAAGTTAACATGTTCCCTTCCTAGTTTCTATTTGTATTTCTAAAGGATTTATCCATGTGTTTCTCTATTGCTCTATTGCTTTTGCTCCTTCTTGTATGTTGTAATTGAATACTCTTTTAACCAATTATTTTCCGATAATTTCTTTAACTCTGTTTTAAAACTTTTCTTATTATTCTTTAGCGTTGATAAAAACTTATATAAAAGGGATTTTCTTTTCTAAAACTCTTTTCGTGTTATGACTATCTCAAATTGCTTCTCACACAAATTCAAACATGTTGTTCAACGTGAATTTTCAGCTTAACAAATGACAAGTAATAGCAAAATCGTTCATTTGAAAATTCTTCACAGCTTGATTATTCAACTCAGATGCTTTAAATTGCATTTGAGAGTTTATTTTAGCCTTTTTTAAAGGAACAATACAAGTTTGATATATATTCTTATTCATAATTATTCTCGAAGAATATGTTTTTCTTCGATATCCTTTTTAGAGACTTAAATAAAAGAAGTAATTTTAGCAATCATTTAAGGTATTGGTATAATGACCAATAAATTTACAACCTTGTTGAATTTTTTATCCTTGTCCTCTTTTCTTCAGGTAATTTAAAAAAAAATTATTTGAGTCTTCTTTAAATGGTATTTTGTACATATTAACTTATTTTACTTTAAGTCAATTTCTGATTTTCCTTACTAAACTAATTTCATTAGTATTGCATCTTGATGATACTTTGTAAAGTTTGCTGATGTTTTACATACATTTAGAAATGGTTTCTATATTGTTTTTTGTTATAAATCCCATAAATCGTTTTACTAATACTGTCATAAAACTTAACTCATATCAAGTCATGGTGATATTTTTATGGAGCATTATTAAAAACATATATTTTTAAAAAAGCATTTCTACGAACTATACAGATTTTGATAATGTATTTTACAACTAAATGATTCTTATTAAAATTATCAGTAATTATATGTTTCTACATTGTCATAGAGTTCACAATATCTTTAATGCATAGAACTTCATGTCAAAATTTGCGCTTCAGTTTTTTTTTTTATTTTTTTTTTATTTGTTTAAACGATTTTATTTACACATTTTAATAAAACATCTATCAAAATCAATCAAAGGCTAAGCATTAGAATAAAGTTCCTATTTGCTACAATGTAACAGGTCCTGTAAAATATGAAAGGGTTTCTCAAAACTTCTTAAGTACATCTTCAACCCATACTTTTTGTAGTGTTCTGTAAGGAATTAGAAATATTATATTACCATTTCTACTAAAAACATATCCCTATTTGGATGATACCTATTTTGAGAAATGCATTAGAATTGGAAATTTTTAATGCATTAGAATTATCATCTCAATTCCATTTATCTCTAACTGTAATTTATTAATAGCTTATAAGCGATTTTCTTTGTGCAAGAGATAATGCCAATTAAATCGTCATCATACTGTCTACCATCTAAATGCTCTGCAATTGGTTGTCTTTGGTTACAAACAGGCTCTAATTACTTTAGGGGTAAAGTTTTTAATATAGAACATTATGGTGGTTGCTAAGCCTTTTCTAGTTTTAAATAAATAAACAAGCATGCACTATTGAGATTGCAGTTAGAGATCAGTTTAAAATTGTACCATATTTCCTTACCCCCCCCCCCCCTTATTTTGAGAAACACCAAAGTCTAAAATATCAAATTACGTTGGGTAAAGAAAGTACACACTGCATCTTTGCTTTTAAATACAGCTGTCAAAAAATCAAAATGAGTGAAACGCAGGGCTGGAACTGAACCTAATATTTGGAATAACCTAAGTTATACATCTATAATTTCCAAAATAATTTATAATTTTGCAAATTATTTAGTATATGCACAAACGATGTTCACTTTTTATGACGAGATATTAAAAATTGAATAGTTTTAATTTTGGTGCTTTTGTTTCAAAGTACATATATTTAATGTATTTAAATTGTTTCAACGATCATATGTACGTGTCTAAAACAATATTATACATGCTTCCATTCGTATTGTAATAATTACCATTAAATTATATTATTAGCATTATGCCTTTATTGAAATTTTGCAATCTATTATCAAGATTAAACCTGAATTTGTTTGTACATTATTGATTCCCATTGTGAAATGTATTACCAGTTTCTCTATTAAGCCACTATGCAATAATCTTAGTGGTTATATACATATTAATTCATATGATAATGATTACCATTATCCAATATAGCTTTTAAAATTTAACTATTTAAATTATTCCCGCAATCACCTTTAGTAAAAATAATACCAATATGCATTTGGGAAGTTCTTCTACCTAACAGTCAAACCATTTAATTATCAACTATATATTTCTCAAATATCCTCTACAACATTATATCTGAGGAGAGAGGTATATTGTAATTTGAACAGGTATTAGAACCATACGAGGGCTGTACTGTACCGGGATCATTATCTGTGTAAAGGGAACGACTTCCAGAGGGTGTTATAAAAGAACCCCCTCACATTCACATCTCGAATGTGAGAAAAACCAGAAACCTCCCACCAGGCAGCCGATTATTAACACAAGACTATCAGTCACCATCTCCGATGAGACTACTCACTTTAAAAAGATACCGCAGAGCATCACCGAGATTCGATACCGAGACCTTTTCCACTGTAGGAGAGTATTCAGTCTCCCAGCTATGAGTGAAACGTTAATGAACTAAAGCATTTGACATTTTAATATTACAGAAACTTAAATACTCTCAGTAATTATTTGCTTATTACTTTAAGTTTTTAAATTAATGTTTTTGCGGTAGAATAGTAATTTCACAGTAAAATTCTTTTTAGAAAGAAGTGCCCTACGTCTTGATATGATATATTTATAGAAATTAAAAGCTCCACTATAATTTTAATATGTAACTGTATAATTTCACATTCATTCAAAAACGACTATCTAAAAGACATGCTTCACTAAATAAGTAATACTCAATCAATCTTAATAATAAGTAATTCACAATTAAGTTGACAATTTATCTGTTTGCCTCAACTTTTGAAAAATAGTTTTATTTACAAAAAAAAAAAAAAAAAAAAAAAAAAAAACTTATGCTTGCCTTGGAGTTGTTAATCAGAAAGAAAAATATACAAAGATTTCTGTACAGTTTAAAAAAGTAACTATAATTACTCTTTTAGTTTTCCAATTATTTTTAACTCTTTTAGAACACTCATTTGATACAACCCCGCCCCCTGGTGAATCTAAAATCCTTAGTCTTAAACTTAGTTGAAACTTTAATTATTAAAAAGGATCACGTTTAATACAAAAGTTATTGAAATGATCCATTTTTACTTTTAACGATTCAATTATATCAGGCGAAATGTAACCTTAATTTTCTCATCTTTAAATAGAAATGCAACAGTTTGTAAGAAGGTGTCCCAAAACCCTTTCTGTCTTTCTAAATGGTCTCTTCATTAATATTTTGTTGGCATCGCATGGCTTAGTAAAAGCTTTCTTTCCCCTGGCAAAATTCCACGTGAAAAGACAAATGCTTTTAGGTATTCCATTTAGCAAGATAAGTATATAATATAACACGTGTTGAACAATTTACATAATGGTTTAACAAATGGTAAAGGATGAATGTTAACATATAGTGTACTGCTTTGTTGATTTATTAATGTAACCACGAAGCTAATAAATTAGAATATAATTAAATGCATCTTGTTGCTTTAATGTTTAAAATGATAGATTGGGATAATGTTAGTGCTTAGTTCATTTTAAATACCAAAATTTAATGTTTAACATGTATGTGTGTACTATTGTGAGGGGTTTATTGATTTATTAAGAAATGCCTACTATTTATCAAAAGATAAAAAATACAAAATATAAATTGTTTGGTAAGATGCATTAATCAATTCATAAAGCAATGATTGGTGAGAACCATTTATTTTTTTGTATTTAAAATAAAGTAATTATTAAATATATTAATAAATTATAAAATTTTAATGTGCGCTTTTTATTGCATATCTTTCAATATTATCTATGTAATTTATTGTAATAGATACAAGTCTTGAAAGACTTGTAGAACTTTTCAAGCAAACTAAGCTTTCCCGATAAAATTTTAAATTTTAAGGTAAATTTGATTGTAAGTTTTTATGGAAATTAAATAAAAATTACCGTACATTTTTCATTTGTTTTTATTTGAATTTAAAATGGCACTAATTTTGGATTTAGCTATAGAAAAGCAGGCATTTTTAGTATTTATGAATAATATTAGGAATAGAGCAATAAACTAAATTTATAAATTCAAAATTCAGTAATTTATTGTAAGTTGGATTAAGATATGTATATACAATATGTGACTATTTTTTGTTTCATCATAAAATATTCATAAATCCTGAATGCCATTTTATTAAATTTTAAATTGCTAAACTTTTAAATGAGTCATGTGTATAAATTATTTAACAATTATATTTCTTGCAAGCATGTGTGGGGGTTCAGAAACATTTGCTTAAAAATAAATTTAAAGCTTTATTTATGATTTAAAACACTATAATTAACAATTTTTCCATTTGCAGATACTATCATATTTAACGTGATACACAAAGTGTTGTAAAGAATGTCTGAATTTCATTTCCTATTGTTCTAAAAAAATGACGAAGAAAACTCCCATAACCTAAAAACACTTAAGTACACTTAAAATATTTAAATAAACCGTTAAACTACCCTATTATCGCATCAAAAGTTAAAATATTTAAAATGCACCTCTTTAGAAATCCCTCTTCCGATATTAAGAAAAGTTACACCATCTAGACAGTTTTCTCATATAATTTTTACTATTTTGAAATAGTGGACATACAGCACATTCGCCTTTTTAATCCAAAGGACAGAATTATCCCTAATTATCAAAGATAAAATAATTTTTCATCGAAATCCGTTATCGCTCTTACTATGACGGTAGCCATAGCAATAACCTTGCGGCCAAGGAAACAGCCTGGAAAGGTCAAACGACACAGCAATGATAAATTCCCCTTCAAACCAAACCCAGAACACCCCTAAAATATAACGCTATATTCATACCTTACATTAGCCTACAAACATCGCATTTTTAATGAGTGATAATGAAACATAAATCTACATTAACGATAATGAAACATACATCAAGAGAGCACGATTCTTCAGAAAGCAGTGAGATCGAACGAATCAATAACCAAGTCTTACCGGTGCGAAGCACAAAGATGTTCCTCTGCGTTGAGGGATAAAGGATGGTAGGAGGATAATGATGAGGATAATTGTGTGGCGGGTGATAAGAAGATAATGCAAGCGCAGTAAGGTAAGAAAAGTTGGAAAGAAACCTTACCTGTTCGTGAGTCTGGTTTTCTGTGGTCGCCATTTTCGGGAGAGAGGATATTCAGGATCTGCCGATGGTCCTTCGGTTCCTGGGTTCTTTATAGAGGTGGCGGGGAGGGTGTGTGGTGTGACGTCATGGGAAAAGATGGCGGTGGAGACTGCAAGGCTGTGACGTCATGAACTGGAACTGGCCGGACCGAGAGGGGAAGGGAGATTGAGCGGGCACCTTGGAGGGTTCTTTGAAGGGTGCGATTGACCCAGGGGTGGTCATGTTGGGATTGGTTAATACTAGAAAGATAGTATTGATAAATACTCGTGTTTAAAAAAAAAAAAATACGGTTTGTTTGGTAATTGAAAAATAATATATATATATTTTTTTTTGTAAATTACAATTTAATTGGAGAGGGAGGACTTACAAGCTAAAAAGAACACCTTTTAAAGGTTTTCTGTTTAATGAGCTTTTAACTGATCTTAATGGTACTGTTGTGATAGTTTGTGCACTAGAAAGATTGTATTGAGTAAAAAAATTAACTATTTATATAAAAATGCCCGGTTAATCTCTTAATGGTATATGTATATAAATTACTTTATAAATTTAAAAGGAATTTTTAATGATTGAATAAAATGTTTTTGCACTTCATAAAGTGTTTGTAGTAGGATTAATTAAAGATTTTGTCTATTTAGTGGTTCTTTAATTGACCCTGGAAGGGGTTGGATTGGATTTGCACTAGAAATATTGTATTGACTAAAAGCATTTATAAAAAAAAAGTGCAGTAAATTTTTATTAAGGAACTCATTGTTATATTTTAAATTATAATTTAAATTTGTGTTTCTAAAGACTTTAGAAATAGAATAGAATGTTGAGAGATAGAAGAGATGTATCTGAAGTGAATGCTAAGAAAATATATCTGAAATTGGCTCTTTGGAGATTTTGTCGATTTAGTGATTCTTTAATTGAAACTGGAGTGATCATGTTGAAATTTGTGATTTATCAGATGTGCACTTTAAATATTGTAACGAATAAGAATTATATATATAATTATACAGTTGAAACAGTATAACAATGTAATTTACAGTTAAGTTGCAGTTTAAATTTCTGAAGAATAAAATAAAATGTCAAAAGACTGCATCTAATGCCTAAAATGTGAGCTTTAATGTTATGAATATTAATTTTCATTTCATAAACCGATGTAAATTTTACAGCAATGTCCTTGAAAACCATTTCTAGCAGTTACTTTAAAGTCGTGAAAATAATCAATTGTAAACTTGTTTCTATTCTCTGTTAAACTATTGACCAACATACCTTTTTCTTTTATTCTAATATTGTTTGCTTAAAAAATTCTAACAATTCCTTTTTTTTTTGTCATTGAAGTTAGGATTTATCATACATCAGAAAAATATTCATTCAGAAGTTTGAATTGTGGAAGAAATCCAATTATAACTCCAACCCAAAACTTTTCCCGTTTGCGTGCCGAAAGTCCGGTTGACGTTGTCGTTTTTTGGTAACAACACGTAATTATCGACCAGAAGTTGTTTGCGTTTGTCAAAATAAAAATGAATTCGTAATGAATTCTCGTTGGCACACACCTGTTGCCATTTTGATGACAAAGGTAATGAGGAAAATATGTAGATTATAATACTCCAAACACGATAATTACTTCCATTTTTAGTTTTCATAATGCATTTAAGGTGGGGTCATTTAATTAAATTCTGCCTGAGATCATAGGTATAGTGCGTTAATTGTTAATGAGTTAAACATTTGTTTCCGGAAGGACTTTTAGGAAGACTAACACCTGATAAACCATACCATTACTTAAAAAGAATATTTAAGGAATAAACAATGCGAAGTATTTACGTGGAATATCTTTTTCAACCACAGCTACAAGAAATTACAACCAAAAAACTTACCTAAAAAAAAACAAAGTTTTTGCTATTATAGACAACTTTTATGAGCAGATGTAATTTATTTAAATAATTTTGAGCTCAGATCGCGTTTTTATAATGGTTGATTACTCCAAAGAAAACATCCATTCCTTACCCTTGGCTAACTTTTTCACCCAAAACTCAGTAGAATGCATTGCAATAGGCGACGAATCCATCTGCCAAGTTTCAACTAGATTGGATGACTGCAAATGGTTTAATTAGCCCTCCCAAAAAAATTTCCGCCACAAACAAAGTCGAAGTTAATGTAAAGGTAAAGGATTTAAAAACTATGTTATAGGATACGAAACCTTGATCGTTGAGAAATTAAAGAACATAGCATCTCCTTTTATGTCAACGCAAAATCTTTCTTGAAATGGCTAAATAAGCAGTGAAAAAGAAGGATTTTATACCATGCAATTTCTCAATGACACGTTTCAAGTTTATTTTATTTTTATTTTTTTATTTAAAAAAATATGACTGACATATTTTACGTTCAAATCAGTTTTACAACACACGAATCATTAGTTGTTTTTTATTATTATTGAAAAATCAGGTATTGAACTTCAGCGATTTGCTTGGTTACTGAATAAATATCCAGTGTTTGAACTGCTCTGCCACATCGACGGGTAAATGCTTCCTTTGATAAAGCTTCTATGTCATCCTTTCTCACAATTGTAAGCTTTATTACACAATAAAGAAATAATTTTTAGTGTTTGAATCTAGGAACGTGGCAGTGTTCCCCCACCAAGTCCTATATCAAAGGAGCAGAACTTGCAAGGGTCACTGAGTGGCGATTGCAAGTTTAGGTACATCATCGAACGTAGGTGGGTAGATGAAAAATAAAAATTCTTAGCATTGAATAATAGAACAAGGCAAAAAATTAATTTGGAAATTGCAAAAGTCAACGGAACCTTCTTTTGATTTTTGTTACGAGTATGATCAAAACTTTAGTCAAGCCTACAGGCAACAGTGCTTGATGAAATTTGCCAATTTTTTCTCAGTATGATTAGAGGAAGTAGTTTTTGTATGTTTTAATGCGTAAGGGGATATGTATCCACCCATAAATGATCTCCGAATTTTAGAATTTTTGCTTTGATAATGACTGATTAAAATGGGTTAACGGATTTTATATGCAAGGACACTTTGGTAAGTTCATGTCTTAAGAATGGTAGCGCTTTGATAATACTCTTATTATTATGATTCTAATTTTTATTATTATCTGTAGCAACATTCGTAAAATTTTCAGACTATATTTTTGCTTGATTTGTGTTTTATCGGACTCAAAAGCAGATAAAGTTTTTGTTTTTATTGTGAGAAATGAGAATTGCGGGTGCTAATAAAAGATGCTTTTTGCTTAGAAGAACAATTAATGAAACAGAAAAAAAAAATCCGAATAAATGTTACGAAAACTTTGTTCAATAAAATGGTATAGTTAACAGAGTTCGCCAATATGCTTGAAATCTGCGTGAACGCGCATTGAAAATCAATTTTCAGAAAGCGCATTGAATTCAGTAGAATTAACCTCATGCGTGAATTCACTCATCGGCATATCATGGTTAAATATTTAAAAATAATCCTGCATTTTATAAATCCTAGCCTTTTTACAAAGGGCGAGGCTACCTCCCTGCCCTTTTTCTTTAAAACTAGCGTCCTTTTCTGAAAAAATTCAAAATTTTCGTTTATTTCCCAACGGAATGCAATATACGGATCAACCCTCCAAAATCGCCAGCTAAGCATGCGCATTCATGTTCAAACGTGCCTCGCACAGATCAGTGATTGAATGAAGTCATTGATAGACTGCTGATACCACTTGCGTCATTGGTAGGTGGATTGTAGGGGAGCGTCCCTTAATTTTCAAATGTAATTTGGTAAGTTCCTTAATTAAGTCTATTTCGACTACTTTTTACCACACCTTCCTGAACAAAATAGAGAAAAAAGGTAACCTCATGCGTGAGTTTAAGGTTTATAACCATCAAGTGATTTTAGTAAGCATTTAAAAAGCATATTTCCGCATTGATCGCGATCGTGCATGATTGTTATTGTTGCAGTTATTAGTTTTTTCAAAAAACTTAATTTTTTTTTAAATATTTAGTTTTATAAAAATTTTTAATTTAAAAAACACCTTTTGTATTTTAAAAATACCCCTTAAAATTTAGAAAGGGGTAAAAATACCCTTTGGAAATAGTTAACTGGCGAATACTGATGGTTAATAAGTGATTTACGGAAATTCTTTGTGGCTGTATGAGCACAACAGATTCAGAGCGTACTGGATATCCAACTGAGGTAACGACTGGAGAAATGGTAACAAAATACCTGATATCGTGTTAGGTGTCCAACCTGTGAAAGTACGTTAGAAAAATAAGAAGGTCAAACGGACGTGTATTCAATATCCTGCATACATATTTGTGTGTTGAAAAGTTATCATCAAGATGGCTTCCCCAATTTCTGAAAGTTGATCAGAATCGGATTCTGGTAACCATTTCCAAAAAGTGTTTAGATAAATTCAGCGAGTTTTTAAAGCTTTACAGTAAAATTAATGAGACGGATACATTACCCAAAAATGAAGCTTGGGATGTGAAAAAATGTACCACTTTCATTACTCTATAATATTGGTTACTACATTTAAATTTAACGTGGAATAGTTTTATTTACAGTTTTCATTTATTCAGGCCATTCATTTATTCACTAAGAAAAGACACTGCCAAAATGTGGAAATTGGTGATAAAAGTTTTGTTAATTTCTACATTATACTTTCCTGTAAATGAAACAGACGAGTTAAATGGTCGTGGATGAACGATGCTGAACTCTTTGTTAAAGACATTCGTTTTTCAACTTTTTACTCCTTTATCGCATTTCTACTGGAATTTCGCAAATGGGGATATTTTGAACACTTAAGAGGCACCACAGCAATTTTGGTCAAAATCGTTAGAGCCGTTTTTTGGCGATTACTGAAAAACATAGATATTTCAATGGCAGATACCTTATGGGCATGCGCTATTTTGACCAAAACCTTACTGGGAAGTCCCAAGGCCGCCACTAACCTGCACACAAAATTTGAACATCATAGGTTAATCTGTTCGGGAGGTATGCTGACCTCAGACACATCTTTTCTAGGCTACTTTTTTGAACTCAGCGGGTTCGAAAACGCGTAAAAAAGCAAAAAAAAAAAAAAAAATCTTTTATCGAATGCGCTAATTTCATTACCTAATGTTAACATGTGGGTAATTTATATTAAAAACATTTTAAACAGTGGATTTCTCTTCATGCGAACATTTTCCAAAAAAGCCAGAAATAATTCCTTCAGCCTTAAAGGTTATGTCAACGGTTTTCTGTGATTCAAAGGGCATAATACTCAACGACTATCTGGAAAATGGGAAAAAGATAACCAAACTGTATTATACTGATTTTAAACCTTTTTAAAGTAAAATTAAATGAAAAGTGGCCCCCATTTGTCTAAGAAAAAAATGCTATTTCATGATAATTCACCGGCTCACTTGTCCGCAATAAGCAATCGCTACATAGTTAGAATTACTCTACGAATCTCTCTCTATCTTTCATCCACCCTTATCTCCCAAAATGGCCACCTGTGACTATTTTCTCATCTCAAATATGAAACAATGTCTCGGTGAACCATAATTTTCTTCAAATTCTTAGATTATTAATAGTACAACAAATGCTTATTTTTAGGAGTTCGAGAAATTTCACTTTTTGGAAGGGCTAAAGAAGTTAGAACATCATTGGGTAAAGTGTATCTTGATAAAAAGAGTTTATGTCGAGAAATAAATGCATTTTTGTATTTATAAATCTGTATTTCATTTCGAACTCACTGACTTTTGAAACAGCCCTCTTTTTTATTTATTTTTATTTCGCTTAATGTAATAAAGTGACTTAATGCTTTCAATTGAACCATTAAAACAATGTAATTTGTAATGAATAACACTTTATGATATATCGGATAAATAGCATGCTTATTAAATCTCCTAAAATACGTGTTTCAATTTTGGGTAAAACAACCACTTAGATTTGAAAATTCAAGTTTTAATATGTCAAGGTGCCTAGTAGGTTTTGAACCAAGGTGCCATCGTCTGTAACTTGATTGACTGCATCACCGAAAATCGATTACACTTTTCTCAAAATGATAACAATCATTACTTTTCAAACTACAATTGAAAGTTGTTTTGCAAATACTTTTTTCTATTCTTATAAAAAACTGGCTATCCTCTCAATTACTTCATTTGTAAAGCTAGTACTTATTTTTTAGTATGCCATGCATATTTTAGTCAGTACTTGCAAGTTTTTGACTCAAATTTAAAAGTAATAGGTACAGATTTTTAATTATCAGTAAACATATTTTCTTGGAGTGGTAAGGAGAATTCATATTTCAAGATAAAAGAAGGATTGTGATTGCAAACCTAAATTTCACTACAATATTGCATTATGATATTTATAGTCGATCTCAATAAAAAAAAAAAAGAAAAAAAAAAAAGACATACGTGAAGCTAACGTGGTCGTCTCTTACGATAACTTTGAATTTAGATTAAAGTATGATTATTTACTCTAAAACAACCATTGACTGTATTTAATTCATCTGGAACATAACAAATGCAACATAAATAATTGATATCTCTCAAAAACCAACTAAATTAAAAATTGGAGAAAAAAAAAAGTCAAGTAAAATGGTCAGCCAGAAAAATCATGAAATCTAATAATTGACGTTTCATTTCTTTGAGGTACTTTTACAAAATAAACTGCATGAAGTCATTGAGAGGAGCCCCTATAGGTAATAAATATCTGGAAGGGTAAATTTTTCAAAGAAATAATCTCATTTCAGTTCAATGAGTACAAAGTATCTCAAATGAATGAAATGATGTTATTTCGAAACAACTCTAGTCAACCAAGTATTGATTGTATGTAGACGTTTAACCCAATGCTATCAATCTAGTTAACTGTGCACAAGTACCACAAAGAAATGAAACGCTACTGCTTGGCTGCAACCATTAGATTTCATAACTTTTTCTGGCTGACCATTTTACTTGACGTTTTTTTAATACAAAATTTAGTAATTTTTTAGAGATAGAAAAGGTTTAGCTAACCCACTTCTACAACTGTGGGGATACATGCCCGAAGAAAACTATGAAATTCTACAGTCGTGCAATATATCAAATGATAGATGTCATCTAGATGAATTCCCATGTCATACTAAAATAAAATTGTAAGTTGTGACAAAAAGTACTGAAAATGGCTACCGGAATTCGATTTGCTATTCGTTAAGCCTAAACTCTAAAAGGCTACACTGTCGTCATTATTTAAAATGCCCTAGTTCTAAAAAAATATATATATATATATATATATATATATATATATATATATATATATATATATATATATTAAATGCATATTTTGAAACGTTCTGATTTTTGCTTCAAAAATAATCTTTTTATTTCATTGAATAGATCAAATTCTTAGATCATACAAACCTATACAACAATAAAAAAAAATATGTAATTTCAAATGCATAAACGTCGAAATATGCATTTGAATTTTTGGGGATTTAGTGCTTTATAAACTGATATCATATCGATGACGGCAGAATAGATCGATATGATATCAGTTTGAAATTCACCATAAGGTTAATAGGATTGCATAAAAGAGCTACAGAAGTACCCAGCTAAAGTGATTTAAATTTCCCCATGAAAAATAGAGGTAAGTTATATGAAACAGTTAATTTACATAGCGAATACAGAACCTTTTTCCATTTTAAATGTGTTGTTTTTACTCAATAGTTTGACTTACTACTGTATCTTGGTAAAAAAAATTTCAAGTTAATATTGTGAATAAATTCTTTAATAGTTGACTAGTTTTATATGTAATTTTTAAATTCAATACATCAATAATAGGAGGAAATCTATAGTTACATAGTTTCAAAAGTATTTTTGTTAATCCGCAGTTTTTACATGACCGAAGGAGAAATCTTCTTACTCCTTTATGAAAAAAATTAACCAAATAAACGGTGATTTATGGGAAGTTGTTTCTATCCAAGTTGCATCCTTACAAACTGTATATTCTAGTTTAGACTCTAATATAAATTGTACCTTATATTTCTCACTAATAAGCAGTGTGAATAAATTGCAGTAAATATTACTCACTAATAATATGGGAAATTGTGGAATCCAAGTTTCACAATGTCGCATCATTACAAACTGTTTATTCTAGTTTAGGTTCAAATACAAATTGTAGCTTATGTTTCTCACTAATAAGCAGATTTTAGGTTGATATTTAAATTAGTTTAAACCAATATTTTTTTTAAAACAATAATTGTAAAACAGGACAAATTACTTTAGCACTCTAGAATTAATTTTTAAGTTCATTGCATAACATTAATTTGTAAAGAGTTCTCATCACGTTTTAACTAAATTGTAGTGGATAAACAAAGAAAATTGACAGTTTTCGTTGCATAGGTATCGGGAGATGCCGAGAAAACAGAGGGGGATTCTTAGATACGGTTTAAGGTTGTTTTCAGATTGTCTGGCGCCGTCACAGCAACACGAGGGCTATAATGCGACGAAACATCGTCATTAGACAAGCCAACATACATTTACAAACACCCATACCTTACACGGGACTCGAACCCACAACATCGGGGTCTAGAAGCTAGCAAGCTAACCACTATACCATTTCATCGGCTAGATACGGTTTAATATTAAAAAGAATGAAAACTAGAAACTGGATCATAATTCTTCTTGAACCATAATAATTCATGAATTCTTCTTGAATCATAATAATTCATGAATTCTTCTTGAATCATAATAATTCATGAATTCTTCTTGAATCATAATAATTCATGAATTCTTCTTGAATCATAATAATTCTTGAATAGGAAAATTTCATTTTATTTCCAACTTTATATTATTCCAAGTACCCAATAACACATTATTTTTTCACATTATTATCCTCACTCCCCTCCTCAAAGATAAGTTCCGAAATTATTTCATTCACAAAATGATGCACTCTCCGAGTGCTTGTGATTTTGATGGAATGATTCAATGAATATAATGGATAATATTAAATTACAATAATAGATATTAAATTGAAATAATGAGTAATATTAATTAAATATAATGGAATACATTAATGGAATATTGAATACATTATTCCCCATTAAATATTATGGGTAATATTCAACGATTATAATGGACAATATTTTATAAAAACGAGTAAAAATTAATAAATATAATGAGTATTATTTAATATATAGGGTAACATTCAATCAATATGCCTAATATTCAATCCATATAATCGGTAATATTCAATGAATCCAATGTTAATGTTTAATAAAAAAAATGGGTAATGTTCAATGAATATAATGGATAGTATTTAATAAATATAATGGTTAATATTCGATCATTGTAGTGTCTAATATTCAATAAATATAATGGGAAATATTCAATGAATACAATGTGTAATATTCAATGAATATAATGGATATTATTCAACGAATATAATGGTAATATTCAATTAGCGTAATGAGTAATATTCAATGAATATAATGGGAAATATTCAATGAATACAATGTGTAATATTCAATGAATATAATGGATATTATTCAACGAATATAATGGTAATATTCAATTAGCGTAATGAGTAATATTCAATGAATATAATGGATATTATTCAACGGATATAATGGTTATTCAATTAGAGTAATGAGTAATATTCAATTAATATAAAGGACGATCTTCCTTAAATAAAATGGATGATCTTCAATGGATGCAATGAATAATACTCAATTAATATAATGAGCAATATTCATTAAATATAATGGGCAATATTCAGTAAATATTTATTAGCAATATTCAGTCAATATTAATGGGCAATATTCAGTCAATATTAATGGGCAATATTCAGTCAATATTAATGGGCAATATTCAGTAAATATAATGGGCAATATTCAGTAAATATTTATTAGCAATATTCAGTCAATATTAATGGGCAATATTCAGTAAATATAATGGGCAATATTCAGTAAATATGATTGATGTTCAATAAATATAACGAGTAATATTCAATAAATATAACGAGTAATATTCAATAAATATAACGAGTAATATTCAATAAATATGATTGGTAACCCACTAGTTTAAAAAAATATTCAAATATTGTAATATGAATGCAAGAACCCTTTGGCATAAGACATATTTAGAGTGTGAGAAATTCCATGTGTGTAACTAATAAAAATGGCAAAACAAAGTTTCAAAGTAAAACTTTTTTAAATATTTAACGAGATCACTTTTATGGAAGTTTCGGTAAAAGCATTTCTATTCAATAGAATACCAAATCTAGGCAAAACAAAATTTCAACCGAATCCGAGCGAAAAGAAATATTCTGTACTTGATAGGAATTACTGATTATGGAGTAAGGTTGGATGGAGGCCAGGAACTTAATGGCCTGAAAGAACATGTGATCTCGTTTTCGAAATTTATTCAGCCTGGTGACCTATCAAAAGATAGCCTGTCTCGGTTTCTTTTTCGAGAAGAAACTTTTGACATTTAGCAAACAATTCTAATAAACTTATTTGAAGGAATACTATTGAGCGGAAGAATAATTCCTTTCTCACTAAGAGAAGAAATAGCTTGACAGTATCTGTCGATAAAAGATCGCTTCTGCAACTTCTTCAGGCAAACAATATTCGATCAGAATTTGGTACAGAATTAATTATAACTTTGACAGTTAGTGTGATTGGTTGCACTGCGGATTTTATAACTCAGGAGCTATACTGAGCCGGAACATCTATTTAGATCAATATATATGCAGAACTGATGGCTATGTGGTTAAATATTTGGCGTCGCATACCATAGGTGCGGGGTTCGAATCCTGAATCCTACATTGAGAAAAGCTTACTTGAGCTCATTGAATACGCTACAACGATGTGTGAACCGGTTTTACTGCCTCCTGATTGGCTGATTTGAACGATTTGTGGCATATTCGTTAAAACTCTTATAGTATCCGCGGTTAAAAAAGTAAAATATTAGTTAAAATTTAAACTTAAGCACTTATTTTCTTTTTATTATTAACTTATATTTATGTTTAATACAAAACTACGTGCGCCGGTTATCAATTTTGCAATAAAAAATGTGATTTTCCCGGAACTATATCTTTCACGCGGATGAATACATCCTACAGCGTACTTAATAGGGTCTAGTATGCCTGTCCTCTAGTATAGACATGGATGTTCGTTGTGGTTCGGAATTCACGTTAAGCTGTGGTAGGACCCGACCTGAACGCGTGAAATCCTCGAAGTGCCACAGACTTAGCTCCTCGCATAATTTGAGCTATCTCATGAATAGGTAAAACCTTTAAGTGCGTTCTTGACCCAATGTAAATCCATGAAGTGTTGAGTACTTTCTTTGGAAAATCATAAAAAAACGAAATAGCTGGCACTGCGACATCAGTAACAATCGTTCGAAGGCTAAGATGTCGATAAGTCCATTTAAAATGGTATGGTTAACATGGAGGAAGATTGGAGAATCAGCTTCTTCATGATTGCAAAAACGAAGAGTACAGTAATCTTTGTTTGTGTTTGAAATAACGTCATTACCATGGGTGCATATGACATCAATGCCTTGAAATTTAGAAGAGGATATAATATCTTGAGATAGGAATTCAAACAGTTCTGTCTCGTTGACAGAATTTCTAAGGAAATTGTTCCAGTCCCGTTATTGAGCACAAAAATTGGTCTTGAGAATACAAACGAACCAAATTCATATCTGTATTCATTCTGTATGAAGATGGGCAGTACTTCTCGGAAAAAGTTTTCAATGGAAACTTCAGTACAGTTGTGTCTCGAAAAGGAGAAACTCTAGAACATTCCTACAGGTTAGTAGATGGTTTCAGGTGAACCAAAAATAAATCTCCTATAATTGAGATCAATGAAGCTTCGCAGATTAAAATTTTATTTTGATTTTATTTATATTTTTAGATGTTGTTTTCACCTGGACTGCGGAGCATGTGGGAATTTGATAATTCTCTGGATGAAACACGGGAAATTTTCGCCCTTTTTCCTACTCATAAACAGAGTAAAATTGTAAAATTATGATGCACATTAGTTGTTCTGAAAGTTATGTAGAAAAATAATTATTTTAACTACGTCAAGCCTTTGTAACATCTGACGCATGAAACACTGATGTGTCCTGTGCGTCAAAATATAAATATAATCCCGAAATATAAATCTAATCCCAAAGCACCAAAATATAAATATAATTCCGTGAGGGTTATAAAGGTCAGACGTTATAAAGACTTGACGTAGTTAAAATAATTATTTTTATTTAAACTAAGCATATACTTAATGACACGCGATGAGTTCACTGACGTGTTCTGTGCATCGGTGGCTATTAATTATTTAAATCACCTTGTTAAAATAATTATTTTTCTATGACTATGTCAACAACTAATCGATAGTAATAAAACAAGCTGTGTATGAGTTTGGGGATCTGTGGATCTGTGACACTGTGCATCTACAGAGACCTTAAAATTGAAGAGAGCTCCGAAATTTTCAACATAAGTAGTTTAGCCTTCTAATTGTAGTTTTATGCAACATAATTTTAAATTTTTGTTCAGTTCTTTTTAATTAATTTTTTTTTAAATTAATTTACAAACATTTTACAAAATGATTTCTAATGGGACTACAGCTTTGAGAGGTTCAGCATAAGTAGATTTGGCCTTCGAATTTGACTTTTGAAAAACAGAATTTTAAATTTTTGTTTAGTTTTTTTTCCATAATTTTTTTTAATTAATTAATAAATATTTTATAAAATTATTTCTAAAAAGGCAACAGCTCTGAAATTTTCAAAATAAGTATTTTTGGCCTTCTAATTGGACTTTTGAAAAGCAAAATTTTAAAATTTTTATTTAGTTCTTTTTTAATTGATTAATCGATATTTTGCAAAACCATTTGTAATAGGGCAACAGCTCTGAAATTTTCATTATATGTAGTTTTGCCCTTCTAATTGGACTTTTGAAAAAAAAAATTTTTAATTTTTATTTAGTTCCTTTTTAATTAATTAACAAATATTTTACAAAACGATTTCTACTTGGGCTACAGTTCTGAAATTTTCAAAGCAAGTAGTTTTGGCATTCTAATTTGATTGACAAAAAGAATGTTAAAATTATAATTTGTTTTAATTAATTTTTTTAATTAATATTTTCACAAAAAGCGACTTCGAATAGGTCTAGAGCTCTAAAAATTTAAACATAAGTAGTTTTTGTCTTCTAATTTTGTTTCCCCCAAAAACGTGTTAAAATAATTATAAAGAGGTGTTGTATTATTGTATTAACGGATAATTCTTTTTTTGTTTCTCGACAGGGGAGAGGCTTCTAATATTAAGGCTTTACTTAGCAATTAGATTTTAGTGAGTGAAGCTAGCTTATGCAGCAATGAACCTTTCAGAGAGCGAAGCGAGCCTATGCTTGTATAGCAATGAACCTTTCAACGAGAGAAGTAAGCCTGTGCTTATGTGTCAATGAACTTTTCGGCGAACGAAACGAGTTCGATTTTGCAACAAGCGCTAAAAACTGGGACGTATACACCAAGACGGATTTTCGCAACGCAAGGTCTCAGAGCTAGCTAAAATATTGCACATGTTAATATTTCGTAGCGAAGCACGGGTATTCAGTTAGTATTAAATAAAAAACATAGCTAGTAAATTTATCATAATTTTGGTGTTTTAATTTTTTTACGAGTAGAAAACAAAGTGCGCAAAATGTCACGTGTAAGATACAGAAAATTGTCTCCATATTTTACGGTTATTTAATGATAAATAAAAGATGCGCAAAGCTTTGAACAAGTACAATTATTATACAACCATTGATTTTAAATCCTTTACATTAACTTCGATTTTGTGTTAGTCGATGGGAGAGGAACCTGAAAAGGCCTAATTAATCTTCTTGCAGTCATCCTATCGGGCTAAAACCTGGTAGACAGGTTCGATGTCGATGACAACGTATTCTATCAAATTCTGGGGCTGTGACTGTCACTAAAATCTCGCTTTTACGGAATACTAATAAACCAACTTGCCGTCATCCAATCGCGTTAAAATCATATATACTGTTAAACAACCCGACAGACTGCTACGATGGCAATTTAAGGGTAAAAACACGCCCTTGGTTGATGATGATGGGTGGATGATCAACCAATCACAGTTCACTATTATAGTTAGGTAGAAATGCGAGAAACCTAGTAAAGTCATGGGGTAGATATTTTTTGGCACATTATTATTAGTTAAGGTCTACTATTGACAGTTCTGCAGGGTACAACCAAAGATTTTATTTTCAATCCTTGGTAATCCGTATTTCTTAATCCATAAAACAATTTGGCAACGGCTTCATTTCCCCAGCTTTAAGCAGTCTATCCAGTTGTTTATCTATATCGATGGTTAAAATAACATTGAACCGGGGGCTCCGATAGCCTTGTGGTAGAGTATCGAGCTCATAACCGGAGGGTTGTGGGTTCGGGCCTCCGTCCGCCAAATATCTGTGTGTACCTAATGGGGGCTGGTGCGCATTAAATCTGTCGTGGCCTCAATGTCCTCTCGTTGGTGTGGTGGTGTCGGAGAGAGGGGTATTCTTCTAGATGCTCAAAATTACGAGACGTATTTGGCTGTGTTAAACACTTTATAAGTGGCCGAAATAGACAGTCGGTAGTTCCAAAAACAAACAAAACATTGAACCGATCATTGTTGAAATTCTTTCCTGTTTCTATTTTTTTTTTTTTTAAATAAATAAATAGTAAAATTACTTTAAACAGAATAAATAAATGATATTTGGATGCTAGAGCATAAATTTACATTAATTTTTAATAAAAAAAACATTTGAAACGTAGTTTACCGCACATTTTGCTAACAGAAATGTTTTTGATATAGGCGCTGTGTTAAGGAATATAAAAATTGACAATGTACCATAAAGAATTTTTTAAAAACTCTGTTTTTATGGGTTCTTATAGGTTATGAATTCTTTTCGATCCCTTAAATTTGGTTAAACGAAACCAGGATAGTTACCATTCCTATTTTTGTCCTTGTTGAAAGTTGAACCGAATTTCAGAGTTGTGATTATATGGGAAGTGTGTGAATTAGTGTTAATCAGTGAATAGGTCACTCAACCAGTAAAGGCTTGACTTTTATTATATAGAGAGAGAGAGACTGTACTCTTCCTTTAGGTGGGTACCAGATAAAAATCGCCAAATCACCGTGATAATTCCGCCAAACTAAAAACCTTCAAATCATTTATAATTCAAATGATAAAACGCTAGGTAGTTGATATAGCAACCCTATAACAAACCATAAACATTTTGAAATGACGATACATTTAAGTTTCATTTAAACGTGTAAACATATGGGCTTGGCAACAGTTGCACCAACTGGTACCCATTTAACGGAAGAGTATCATAGAGACACTTTGAAACAAGAACAGAAAACTGGATAGATTTTAATGTATTCAAGTTTTGGGAAACAATCCAGGAGAAATATAAACATCTTTCTAAAAATCATAACTCAAATTTATTCTATAGATCACTGTAAATAAGGAATTTATAACCTTAATTATTCTGACATTTAAAGTTTGCAAATCGGAGCTTAACATAAAATGCACCAGCTACTTTTGAAAACTTTATTTTAACTTGCTGTTCCTATTTCAGCGCTCAGTTATAAATTTCGTTAAACCGACTTCTAACTTCTCAGCTCATGCAATTCAAACATTTCTTGACTAAGCTACTCCTTCTTTCACATCTGTAACTACAGACCAAAGCTAAATATTCTGGATGGTTCATTTCACAAGTGTTATCGCTCAAGGCATTCTATCGGTAATGAGCTGAAACGATTTAGCTATGAAGTAAAGATTGATGTTCCGGATGAATTGAAGGGGTTTAAGTCATAGTGGTGTATGTAGCATTTTCAGCAATTCTAATTTAAGTCCAGAAATACTTATTCGTAAATTCCTAGTTTATGTGAATAGGTTGGCGTGTTTTTGAAAAGTTGGCGATAAGACCAAATCATCGCCAATTCAATATGGCGGCGGCTGATTTTATATTCACAAGATGGAGCCTGATTCAAAATTAAACAAGATGTCGGGTGATTTAAAATCCACCAAATGGTGGTAATGAAAAATGGTGTTATTACTAAATGATGACTGAAAACCCAGAAGGAATATGAAAATAATCAATAAAATACCAAATAATATGCAAATTATTCCCACAAAAAATACATTTAATAACGGTGCATGTTTGTGGTGGAAATTGAGGTTACAATACAAACTGTTGCGCATGCGTGGAAAATTAAGATTTCCAAAAGTGAAATTTTATCGCCAACAAAAATGTGCCAAATTAGCTTGGCGATATTTACACACAGTCTAGGAATAGACCTAATCAAAATATAGTCGGAACATATACAGGATTTTTCAGAAAGGAATCTCTTGCATTGAAATGACATAACTTCAAAACAGTGAAAGACAGAGGAGACAGGTGGGATGGTTGATAGACAGGTATGGAATTTTAATTACACTTGATTGAAAATTGATTAATGACAGTGAATTTGATAATGGCTGTCTATGGTTTCCCTATCGACATTTTCATTTTTGACGGATTTGTCCATAAACATAACTGGTGAATATGACGTACTGAAAACACGGATCCTCACCCAGTTCATTTAAAAACTACTTTGTATAAAGCCTTGAAATTTGGTGAGTTGGTACGAAAATGATCACCTTAATGAAATGATATAAATTAAAAACTCGAAAATGGCGTCTATTATAAATGAAAATTAAAAAAAAAAGCAAAAGACTACTGCAGGTGGAGCCACTGCATAGGAATTGAAGTAAGGATTCCAAAAATAAAATATATTCGACGTTATTTTCGAGTTTTTGATTTATATTTACGTCATTTCATTAAGTTATCATTTTCGTACCTACTCGCCAAATATCAAGGTTTTATACAATGTAGTTCCTAAATTAAAAGCTGGGTTTAGATTGTAACATAGCGAGAATGAGGAATGGTCCTTATTAGGTTGGTTGGTTAAGTGGTTTTTTTTATGGCACAAGAGCCAATGTAGGAGTCAATCTTAAACCGCTGCATTCTGCAAAATTGACCATTTAGGCTGCATTATAGAGTAAAGGGATCATAGGACTCTTTCTCATAAGGGAAACCCCCCGATGCACTAATTCCTCTATATTCAGATTTTACAGCAATGTGTTGCCACATTTCAATATTGTTACCAAATTTTCACAGAGAAAATGGCGCAGTCTTTACAAATAAAAAACTATAATTTAGTCTTCTTTCGAAGGCTGACAAAACTTCTCCGAACTAAATTCCCTTTCCAACTTTAACCCAATCTTCGGAGTATACAACTTCGGATACAGCGATAAGGCCGGCACGACGAAAGCTAACAAAAGCTCGGATCCTTTCAAAGCAGCGTCCAAGTACTCAACTGATCCACGATTTCATGCCGCAGTCGTATTTATAAGAGAGGGAGGGATTTTTCTCGAAAAATCCAGTCAACCGATCAGGTGATGGGCACGCCTCGAAATTTTCCGATTGATTTAGATTTTATCACCATTTTCCTAACCTATAGTTTCACTGTTGACAAATAAAATAAATAAAATTGAACTTTAAAAGAAATACGACACTATTTACAATTATATACAGAAAAATTGTCTAATAATATTGTAACTAACTTTTCAGACCAGTGTATTTAAAGTTCTTTCCCTGCCTATCCCAACATAAAACTTGTCTCTCAAAGTTTTGCAGTTAAGTTATTACAAATTTAGGAAGTCCTTCGTGAAAGAGTCCTTAGCTAAGAGTAAAATCTTATGTTTCTCAAAGAAAGGTTAATCTACTCTAATTTTCACCTTCTCGATTGCTATTTGTCCAGGATGAGTGTATAGTGAATTACAATAGAAATATTACTTACTAAAGGAGTTAAGAATGAACCTAGTGTTGATGATCTAGACAAATTATTAATCCTGTTCTAAAAGTTAGTATTAAAAGTCAAAGTTAAGAATTTCTGACCTATTAAATTCTTGGGAATGTGGAACTAGTTTTGATGTTCAGAACGAATTATTATTAATCCATATATAAAGGGACAAACCTTATTATCAAGAATGATAATTGAAGTATTATTTACCTACTTAATAAAAAGTTACTAAAGATGTTGTCCTGTTTTTGAAATGTGGAACAAATTATTATTTAAAAAATTTATCCAGGTAATAAAGGTTGTGTGAAAATATCGAAAATTAAAATATTATTTTCCTATTAAAGAACAAGAGTGGAGGGGAGTTGAACTGTTATTGATGTTCAGGACAAATAATAATTAAAATATTATTCAACTATTAAACAACTGAAATTATAGAACTGTTGATGGTGTTCAGGAGAAATTAATTTAAATCTATATAACAAGGACTCGGTGTAAATATCGAGAATCACAATTGAAATATTATTTACCTATTAATGAACTGGGGAGGGGGGGGGGGTGAGTTGAACTGTTATTCATGTTCGGAACAAATAACAATGAAATATTATTTACCTATTAAAGAACTGAGAAAGTGGAATTGCTGCTGATGTGCAGGATAAATTAATTTAAATAAATGAAGGTTAGGTGTAATTAATCGAAAATCCCATTTGAAATATTACTTGCCTTCAAAAGAATTCGGGAATATATATATATATATATTCATTCCCGAATTCTTTCGAAGGCAAGTAATATTTCAAATGGGATTTCGATATATGGGATTTTATATATATATATATATATATATATATATATATATATATATATATAATTGTTTTTCTATCTTCGTGACATTTAACTGATTTTGTGATTTTTTACTCTGTTCCGTATTAGTCTAAAAAAAATTATATTTTCATAAAATGTTTTCTCCCTCGTGGAAAAATGCTCTAAAATACTTAAAACTTATTTCTAGAATTTTAAGCGGCGAGGCTTTATGTGTTGTCTTTGTTTGGTTGGTTGGTTGTTTTCAGATTATCTGGTGCCGTCAGCAACACGAGGGCTATAATGCGCCGAAACATTCGTCATTTGACAAGCCAACATACATTCACAAACACCCATGCCTTACACCGGACTCGAACCCCCAACCTCCCGGTCTAGAAGCCAGCACGCTAACCACTATACCGTTTGGTCGGCTGTCTTAGCTTGTATTAAGCACGCAAAGAAAGCCCCATTAAAAATTTACATAGAAAAAAATATTGGTTTTGATTGTATTAGTTCTTATACAGTTGAAAGAAAGCTCCATTAACATTGATGTAGAACAAAATATTGGTTTTGGTTGTATTAGTTCTTATAAAATTCAAAGATAGTTTCAATAATATTGATGAAAAAAATATTGGTTTCGTTTGTAGTAGTTCTTAAGTATACAACTGATACACCAAGGGCCTCAAAAATGTGTTGAAACATCTTAACGATGTCAGAATATTGAACAGATCGCATGCGCTGGTCTTTAGTGGAATTACTCCGCATCTACCCAAAAGAATCCAGATCTCTTCCACTAAGGCAGTCAGTACAAGACCATTTGTCACAAACATCTTCGTGTCTATACATTTTGAAAAGAGAGTATAATAGACCGACCAATAGCAAAGGTCTATTTACCATCACGTGAACTTAACAGAGTTATCGTAAAACGGGGTGAATAAGATCAGCGGGTTAAATCGGAACGGAACTTCCTGAAATTTCAAAGAAATTACTCTTTTATATAAATGAAATAGTTTTATGAATTATTTGTATATATTCATTTGGCTATTATGTTTGGAATATCAGAACATATGTTTGATGGGGTTGGCACTGTCAATCTTTTTACAGCTTTTGAAATAACGTGCATACATTCCAATGAGTTTTAACCTCTCCAAAACTTATCCCGTAATTACTAACTAGTATTTATTATCGACTTGACTTATACGTTTTTAGATAAGTATAAGCTTCCACAAGAGCCTTCCATACTTTATTTAACTTTGTTTTAAAAACTTTTTACGCTTTGCCTCGTTTCGATAGTGAGATTTACGTATATTATCACAAGACAAAAAAGTGGTGTTAAAAAGCGGTTTTTGGCAAGATTATGTTCCACACAAGATTCAAGGACTGAAGACGAGTCTTCTTACTCCTTTTAAGTTAGCTATCAAGACTTCAGACTTGAATAAATATCAGAAGAGGAGCCTAGTTTGAGCCTAGTCTAACATCCAATTGTGCCAGAAGACTTTTTCTCTAGATGACTTCGGTAATACAACGCATATGGAACAATGCAATTCATATGCAAACTCTATGTGAGTAAAGTTTTACACCCACAAGATAAAACCAAATTGCACCAGAAGATTTATTTCGATGTACAAAAAGGTGTTCAAAAAGAACCCAGGAACGTAGAGATTTTTTGGAAGCAGTCGAGAATACTTTTTTTCTTCCTTAAGATATGTCAAGGGGGTTGCAGTCTTCACGCAAGTATCAAATAGATTAAAAAATATTATTAGTTTTAAAGACTACTAGCAGTGTGAACCCGTGCTGATGGAAACCCGTTGAAAGACAGAGAAGTTTACATTTTAGAAAAAATGGAACGGATGTAGTATATGGCATTTGGCAAATTTTTTCATATAACTATCAGAAATATTGCAAAAATCAAAAACACGGTAACTGAAAGAAAATTAAAACATAAATAATAATGAAATTAAGTTAAAATATAAATATTAAGGGTTCACTTAATATTTATTAAGATACTCTTACAAGGAGACCTTACGGTCTCGGAAATTCAGATCGGGATGAAATTCGGCAGATTGATAGTATACCTTAAGGGTATCCACACTGTAAAGCAAAAAGCGCACTAGCCAGAAGATTCCGAGAAAACAGGCTCTAAAGTATTACGCGCAGCTTATATATTAGTAGAGATTTTCGCTCTGCAACTGCCTGGTGGCTAAGTGGTCAGCGTGCTAGGTTCCCGTTCGGGCGATCCGGGTTCGATACCTCGTGAGGTAGGTTTTTTTTTGTTTTTTTTTCAATATATTTTAAAGTGTCTGTTACAGCTAATTGAAATTTGAATTAACGATAATACTTTATTTTTAAATACGTAATGTATTTTTAATAGAGAAAATAGAGATACATTAAATAGATATAAATTAAAATTCTAATTACCACGGCAACAAAATTAGGGTAGGACTTAATTTATCTATGGATTTTGACATAAAGTTTTTATTTATCAATTATTTATTTATATACATACACCAGAATGACACTTATCATAAAAACATGGAAAACAAAAACTGTTTTGACATCTTGCACAATTTATAAAGGAAGATTGTTTACAGGAACAACCTTTTTGTTAAAGATTCGTTGGAAAACATACTTCATTAACATTCATGAAAATATATCTTTCAACAGAAAACTTGGAAGCATACCAGGCACACCGGATCATTTTATTAAAAATTGATGATGACAGTTGATGATAGACTATTGATTGTATTTTTATGCAGTCTTCACGGGTATTTATTTCTCTATTATTTTCAGCCAGATAGGCGCAATTTTGTATACGCTTTATTAGATTTTTTACCTGTCTATAAAAATAGACTTCGCAAAGTACCTTTATGGTTTTGAAAATTTCTGACTACCTGCTTGTGTACAATAGGACAGAATTCTTACTCTTCCATATAGAAACTGGTTCTTCATATTTTTTGTGAAAATCACTTACTTCTCTACATCTTATAATATCTCAAAGTTTATAATCACTTGTTTGTGAAAATAGTAAATAGAGTTTTAATGTACCTTCATTAAAAATACATTACGTATTTAAAAATAGAGTATTATCTTTAATTCAAATTTCAATTAGCTGTAACAGTCACTTTATAAATTGAAAAAAAAAAGGAGAGAGAGAGAAGTCACCTCAAGAGGTATCGAACCGGGATCGCCCGTACGTGAACGAAGCACGCTGACCACTTAGCCACCGGGCAGCTGCAGAGCAAAAATCTCTACTAGTATATAAGCTGCGCATAATACTTTAGAGCCTGTTTTCTCGGAATCTTCTGGCTAGTGCGCTTTATTGCTTTACAGTGTGGATACTCTTAAGGTATGCTATCAATCTGCCAAATTTCATCCCGATCTGAATTTCCGAGACCGTAAGGTCTCCTTGTTAGTGTTACTCTCTTGAGTTAGGCGGTTACCAATTGGTGCCAAGCTTAAATGTTTCCCAGTTTAAATGGCGCGTAAATATAACACCAATTCTAAATATAGAAATTATAAATTATTTGAAAGTTGTTAGTTTGGATTACTTAGGTCTTCATTTGAGCGATTTTTATCTGGTACACAGCTAATGTGGTTAAAATTCCAAGTCCGGTACGGATTCTGCTCCAAGAATTGTTTGCAAATTATGGCAACCATAGGCAGTTCGCTTGTCCTTAAAAAAATAGCGGGGCTGCCATTTCTTGACGAAAATGCCCTTGGCGCAGAATCCGTACCGGATTCGGAATTTTAACCAAAACGCAAAATAAAAACTGTTGCTAGAAACCGCATTTATCTGTAAAAAAGTACCAAATAAAATCGCGCCAAAAAGATTTTGTATTCTTCAAATTTTTTGTAGTACACAGAGAAAAAAAAAGTCCCATCCCCAGCCCCTTACCAACATCATAATCACTACCAAAATAAACAGCAAAGAAATAAAATAGCAAATGAAATACAATGATTCTGGTATAAATTGCAAAATAGTCTGGTGTTAATAGTAAAACATGTGTAATACAAAAAATGTATTGAAATCTATATTAAATAATATGGAACTTGGATACATAGTACAAAAACACTATACTAAAAATGAAAACAATCAAAAGAAAGATTTTTGATATTCTAGATTAAGGAAACGAATAAATATTTACTTGGAAATAAAAAGTAATATTAGCAAGTGTAGAAATGATTTTAAAGTTTTCAGTGGATTTCGATAATCTTAGCCGCTTATGTTTACATTCAGAATATTATAATGCGTACAATTACGTTTTCAAACGGCGCATGCGCAGAACGTCGTTTGACAATAAATATATGGAATATTACGTTCGAACCGCTTATAGGATAGACGATTGCAATACATAAAAATAATCATAAAAATTAGGGGGATGCATTAAAATAACTTTTGTTTTTATTCTGATGTAATAAAAATATTTCATTCCCATTCCAAGATTTTTTTTTAATGTCATTAAATTTTAATGAAAGCAACTTTTAATCGAATTTAAAAGTTGTTCTCTACATTCACCATGTACTAAAGTTACTATGTACTAAATTTCACACCTCTAGGTGCAAAACTGTGGATTTGTATAAGGTTCAGACGTACAGACAACTCAGTTTTACATGTTTAGATTTGGATGATCTTGTTTTGTATTAGGTTAGGTGAAGAGTTGACACACTTTCAAACATGTGATTTGCTTTCACAATTATTTTGATAAAAAAATATTTGTCTATCAAAATTAAAGGATGTTTTATGATATGGATGATCTTATTATACCCGATTTTTAGGTTGAAATTAGAAAAGGGTTCCGATTCACCCTGTTTAACGATACTGTGGAAGTGATCTTCCATAGTATCATAAAAAAGTATACTTCCATAGTATCTTGTAAAGTGGTGCCGGTAGAATTTTACCTATCTTATTGACACTTTCAAATTGCCTATCATTTATGTATCAGGATTAAAGAATTACAAATTTATTGCATAAAGTTCTTAGTTTTATCTTAGAATAATGATCTCAAATAAAATGAATGAAAGGACAGAACTTTTATATAAGCTTCTCACTACATTAGTGAAATGTATCAGCTACACGTAACACGAACCCCACTCGTTAAGGCAATATTTTCTACCAAAGTACATAAATAACGCACGACATCCTTCTAACTAGGGATACTTTTCGATAACTCTTACATTATCCGTTCTTGTAAGTAAAACAGAGGAGATAAGAAAAACGGTCGTTGATGAGCGATGCTCAAGGGAAGAGAGACATCCTTTTTCAACTTTTTACACCTTTATAGAATTCTTACGGGAATTTCGGTTGGTTGGTTGTTTTCAGATTATCTGGCGCCGTCAGCAACACGAGGGCTATAATGCGCCGAAACATTCGTCATTAGACAAACCAACGTACATTTACAAACACCCATGCCTAACACGGGACTCGAACCCGCAACCTCGCGGTCTATAAGCCAGCATGCTAACCACTATACCGTTTGGTCGGCTTCGGGAATTTCGGAGGTGGGGATGTTTAGTACACCTTAAGAGGCATAACCATGCGAATTTTGATCAAAATCCTTAGAGTCATTTTTTAGCAATTAATAAAAAACACAATTTTTTCATGTTTTAAGCATACGCAATATTGACTAAAACAATAATGACATTTTGTTATCAAGATGTTCCAAAACGTGAAAAAATGCACAAAAAAAAAAAATTCTTTTGACCGAAAATAATACTTTTATTACCCTATATTAACAAATAGGTAATTGAAAGTAAAAAGTAAGAAAAACGCATGGTTTTGACTCAAGCTCATAAACAAATTACAACCAGGTTCAAAGGGCCAGGAAAATGCATAGATCATATTCGTAGACACTGTTTTCTATCAATTTACTGAAAGAACGTACGCCCGTTTTTTGAAAGGTTATAAAAAATACACGGACTTTATAACTAAAAACAATGGTTTGGCATAAACCACAGATATAATGTACGACGATACGCACATAAATAATATATTACGCATCTTTATAAAGTTCAAAAGATACCACGGACCATATTTAGCCACTTTGTCGTACCACTATGCTGAAGCAATGAACGAGCTGGTTTGAAATATAAATGCGGACAAAAGACTAAAAGCACTCTTGACTAGTAAAGCACACATTGTAGGAATTCAAAGTACAGAAATAATAATGTATGACTTACTTTCAAAGGCAGATTAGGTATCACACACAACATTAGAAAACAACGCTTTCTTTCAAATCAGAAATGATTAGCTAAGAAAGCTATTTTAAAAAATTATGTTTTTTTTTCTTTAAAGCCCGTTGAAAAATTCGGCTTAAAAAAGCTATTCTGAAAAGGTCGACTAAAAAAACTACTCTGAAAAGTTTTAAAAAGCTACTCTGAAAAGTTTTAAAAAGCTACTCTGAAAAGTTTTAAAAAGTTTCTCTGAAGAGTTCAAAGAGCTACTCTGAAAAGTTCAGCTGAAAAAGCTGGATTGAAAAGTTCAGTTGTAAAAGCTACGCTAAAAAGTTCAGTTGTAAAAGCTACGCTAAAAAGTTCAGTTGTAAAAGCTACGCTAAAAAGTTCAGTTGTAAAAGCTACGCTGAAAAGTTCAGTTGTAAAAGCTACGCTGAAAAGTTCAGTTGTAAAAGCTACGCTGAAAAGTTCAGTTGTAAAAGCTACGCTGAAAAGTTCAGTTGTAAAAGCTACGCTGAAAAGTTCAGTTGTAAAAGCTACGCTGAAAAGTTCAGTTGTAAAAGCTACGCTGAAAAGTTCAGTTGTAAAAGCTACGCTGAAAAGTTCAGTTGTAAAAGCTACGCTGAAAAGTTCAGTTGTAAAAGCTACGCTGAAAAGTTCAGTTGTAAAAGCTACGCTGAAAAGTTCAGTTGTAAAAGCTACGCTGAAAAGTTCAGTTGTAAAAGCTACGCTGAAAAGTTCAGTTGTAAAAGCTACGCTGAAAAGTTCAGTTGTAAAAGCTACGCTGAAAAGTTCAGTTGTAAAAGCTACGCTGAAAAGTTCAGTTGTAAAAGCTACGCTGAAAAGTTCAGTTGTAAAAGCTACGCTGAAAAGTTCAGTTGTAAAAGCTACGCTGAAAAGTTCAGTTGTAAAAGCTACGCTGAAAAGTTCAGTTGTAAAAGCTACGCTGAAAAGTTCAGTTGTAAAAGCTACGCTGAAAAGTTCAGTTGTAAAAGCTACGCTGAAAAGTTCAGTTGAAAAAGCTACGCTGAAAAGTTCAGTTGAAAAAGCTACGCTGAAAAGTTCAGTTGAAAAAGCTACGCTGAAAAGTTCAGTTGAAAAAGCTACGCTGAAAAGTTCAGTTGAAAAAGCTACGCTGAAAAGTTCAGTTGAAAAAGCTACGCCGAAAAGTTCAGTTGAAAAAGCTACGCCGAAAAGTTCAGTTGAAAAAGCTACGCCGAAAAGTTCAGTTGAAAAAGCTACGCCGAAAAGTTCAGTTGAAAAAGCTACGCCGAAAAGTTCAGTTGAGAAAGCTACGCCGAAAAGTTCAGTTGAGAAAGCTACGCCGAAAAGTTCAGTTGAGAAAGCTACGCCGAAAAGTTCAGTTGTGAAAGCTACGCTGAAAAGTTCAGTTGAGAAAGCTACGCTGAAAAGTTCAGTTGAGAAAGCTACGCTGAAAAGTTCAGTTGAAACAGCTACGCTGAAAAGTTCAGTTGAAAAAGCTACGCTGAAAAGTTCAGATAAGGAATCTACTCTGAAAAGTTCAACTAAAAAGCTTATTTGAAAAGTTAAAAACACATATCCATATCAATGCGTCTTACCAATACACAGACACAATGTATGACCCGCCCGCACAGAAATAATGCACGGTATAATTTTTAAAGGTTGGAAGACATTTCTAGCTCCAATGCTACACTGTTTCTACTAATGCAAAGTATTAACATTCGACCTACTTTTAAGAGATTAAAAGAAACCATACACTACGGAACTAAAAAGCACCGGATTTACACACACAAAAAAACAAGATCTTTAGCTGAAACGCTAATGATGTGGCTTAGAGAATCCAGGCGAAGTAATAGGAAAAGTGATATGTTTAAAAGAGGATAAATTTAGAACAGAGGGTCGCCCAACTATATTGATCTAACCGCGCTTCTGTAATTTTATTGATCTGATTGGCGAGTCTGAGGGATTTTTGTTTTATTTTTTGTGAGTACTAAATATTCTCCAAGAGGATTACACGAGAGCTTCATGATCGATGTAGCTTATTAAAATAAGAAACATAGATTAAAAGTACTGAAAGAAAAAATTCCCTCAATAATTTTCAAATACATCGCCCTTTGTTACAAATCTGACAACTCCAAATTATTCATTTTTGACTTTAGAGGAAGACCTAGTAAGAATAATTCCTTTTACTCGCTATGTTACAACCATCAAGCCAGTTCATTTAGAAACTACTTTGAATATAAAACCTTAAAATTTAGCGGGTTGATACGAAAAAGATCACTTAATCAAATGACAAATTAAAAGTTCGAAAATAACGTCTAATATATTTTATTACCTTGGACTTTAATCCCAAGGGTGTTGTTTTCAATTGGTCAAATGTGTGGTCCGGTGTGCGTCCCCACTTAATGTTTGGGCATGAGCAGGAAAGACATTGTGTGTGCATGCGCTGTATAAAAAGAGATGTATACTGATGTTGTTCACTTGAATTGATGTATCGATGTTTTATAAAAGTCAAATAAAATTTAAAAAACAAACAAAACTTTGTAATGGGTTGGACTTAATAGACTGAGAGGCGACTACAATTTTTGGACCCCACCGAACATCATTACGAATTTTTTATAGAAATTGGAGAAAAGTGAGTAGATTACGAATCCACTGGTCTGCCGTGGCAAAAATGGCCGAAACTAGTCAAAAATCGACTTATAAGTTGAATTAAATCCAATTGCCAATTGCGCCATAACTTGCCAAATAATGAGCATTTTTTTTTTATTTGATAACCCTCACTCTTTAATTTTCAATTAAGAAGGTTGCAGACGATTCGGATGTGTAACGATGGCTTACTTGCATCTTTCACAAATGAGCCAAATTGGCAATAAACGTTACGTCACTGATGACGTAACTGATTTGGCCAATTCGGCTTACTTTTAAAAGATACAAGTTTCCGAGCCAGAGATTAGAAATCGTTTGCGCTTTTCTCATTGAAAATCAAAATGCAGTGGGTTGCCAGACGATAAATTTTGTTCTCTTTTTGGCAAGTTATGACATATTTGGCAGTCGGATTTTAGTTCAATTCATTCCAAGTCGATTTTTCATCAGTTTCGGCCCTTTTTGCCCCGGCAGACCAGTGGATTCGTAATCTACTCACTTTTTCAATTTCTATAAAAAATTCAGAATGATGTTCGATGAGGTCCAAAAATTGCAGTCGCCTCTCGGACTATAAGGCCCAAGGTAAACTGTACATCAGCCCTAAGCCGATTAATTTTTCATATCGTGTTTTATATTTGAAATCCTTACGTCAATGCCAATACAGTGGCGCCACCTGTAATAGTCTTTTGCTTTTATAATTCTTATTTATAATAGTTAGACATTAAATGGAAACAATTTATGTCATTTCATTAAGTGATCATGTTTGTACCTATTCCCCAAATTACAAGGTTTTGTACAAAGTAGTTTCTAAATGAACTGGTATAGAAGATTGTAAGAAACTTTGTAACATAGTAGAAGATTGTAACATAGCAAGTACAAGGAATGATCTTCACTGGGACTTCCTCTAAAAGTATGTACAGAATCACCGTACGCACTTTTACTCAAAAGGAAAAATCTTGAGTTTTGTCACTTTTGTATCAAAGGTGTGATATGTTGACTACAACATTGTTGTAACAACCAAACAACCAAAAAGAAAATTGCGGGAGGAAATAATAGGCTTTGAATAAAAGTAAGTGGCACGAGTACTGTTTTTAAGGCATCGATTTATGAACCACTCACTCTTATTTTAATTCAGTTAACGACAACATTATAACCCATACGTATGAAAGCTGACGTCCTCAATCATTCATTTATCACTACTTCTCCTACATTCCATCTCCAAAAACAACTAAACATTGTAGAAAAATATGCCAAGTAAAATGGTCAGCCAGAAAAGTTATGAAATCTAATGTTTGTCGCCAAAAGGCCGCATATAATTTCTTTAGTTTACTTATATACAATGAACAAAATTGTGATTATTGGAAAGAATAGTCATTGGCAATCAGTTCTTGGCAATCAGAACTTTTCATGCTAGAGTTATTTCGGAATAATCTCATTTCATATGCTTCAGCTACTTTGTACCCATTGAGATTAATTTTATAAAAACTCTGGCCTGCCAAGTACTAATTGCCTATGGGGATTCTTACCAATAATCCCAATTTAGTTCATTGTATATAAGTAACCTAAAGAAATTTTATGCGGTCGTTTGGTTGCTACATTAGATTTTATAAATTTTTCTGTCTGACCATTTTGCTTGGCGGATTATTTTACAACATCTAGTTGTTTTTGGAGAGATATCAATTATTTTTGTTGCTTTTGTTATGTTCTAAATGAGTAAGATACGGCCAATGGATATTTAAAAGTGAATAATCATATCGTCTCTCTAAGAAAAAAAAATGGCGTAAGCGACAACACCATTAGATTCACATACTACTCTTTGTATTGAGGGTGACAATACATATCATGATTAAATATTGTAGAGAGATTTGGGTTTGCAATCCAAATCCTTTTCGTTTCTTTTAAGAAGTGATCTTCCTTACCACACCAAGAAAAAATTTTCATAGCAAAAAATATGTGCAGTACGCAAAAAAAAAAAAAAAAAAAAAAAAAATCGAATGATGGCTATATCATAGATTAAAGACACTTATAGATATGACACTCTGATTGGATTACCATTAAGGATTTTCTATATTGAAAGCGCCATAGAAACCAGCGCCCCCAGTAGTTTCGGTTGGAACTACATTTGACGGCAACGCAACGCATGGTCGCTGATTGGCTGATTCGTTGCCATGGCAATGCGCATTGCTTGGATTGATGTTAAAGCTTCTTGTTTTTAGACTCCGAATGGAGACTTAACACACCCTCTTATGTTTCGTAACTTTAAATTTTATTCAACCAGCAGATTGGAGTTTTTTTTTATTAATTATAAAGTTAAAGTTGCAGTCGAATTTATTTGCTAAATTAATTTTATTTAATGCGCAAATAAAATTAGTTTTTTTTTTTAAAATTCTTATTAGGTTGTGTTAAAGCTTTGTAATAAGAAATTAGCAGCAGAAAATATCACCAAATACCTTTTTATTAATTTTGAACGAACTTTTTCAATGGATGAATTACTGAAACATTGCATTTTGAAAATATATCAATATATTTTTACAAAACTGTATTGACGTAAGAATTTTTTTTATACATTATTATTATTTTTTTTTTTTACAAATAAGTTCTTGCTTGCTTTTAACTACAGGTAAAGTTTATATTTCAAATACAATTTTACAAATAAAGTTTAAATGCTTGATTAAATACTAAAAATAATGATAATAAAATTAAAAATATAATATTACCAACAATATCAATAAAATATCGACAACTTTAATATAAAAACAACAACAAGAAGAATATAAAACACAATAATAATAATAATAAAGGAAGACACACACAGCAATCTCAATAAATTATTACCAAGAAATAATTCGTTGTTATTTTTTCATAAAATGAAATGAAATCTCAATTAGATATGCAAATAACGTAAGTGCATGAGAATTTTAACTCGTAATTAGCTTTTAATATAAATTGAATCAAAATATTAAATCTTCCAATTAAAATCAAACGATAATCTAACAAATAAAATTAAATCTTCGCTATGTCGTTAGAATAACAAAAATAGAATTTTTTACAATTCTATTTTTTGTTAACATTTATTTCGCCATGAAAGCATTTTTAAATATTTTTAAAAATCATAAATTTTATTTTTTATTATTTAAAAAACAAAAAAATGTGATACAAAATGTAAAAGCATCCAAGATTCCAATCAACCAATCAATCTTTGAAGATATATTAGTTCGTTTAGTAACTACTGGGGGCAGAATCGGTCAGAATGAGTTGACAGTCTAGAGAATACTTTGTCTATGGGCTATATCTTGCATTCTAATTGATGAAATTTAAAACGACAAGTACCGTTGTAAATTGCGGGAGGTCTTTATTAATTGCATACAATTTTTTTTATTATGAGGGGTCATCCACATATTAAAATTGAACCAAATTTCATAAAGTTCAATGGCAACACTATAATATTAAACCATATTTAGATTTAGAATACAAAAAAAAAAAAAAAACGTTTAAATACCAAACATCATAATTTTCCATTGAGAGGTTAGTAATTTAAAAGATATAAAAAATTGAAAAATTAATGGAAAAAAAAACAAAATTTTTTTTTTTTTTTTTTTGGAGATAAATTCTTATATAGTTAATATATTTTAGCAATTTTTATTTCAAAGGAGAGTTTAAGGCCAAACATAAATAACATGCAACTTTTGTATTAAACAGTTTTTTAATAATTATAAATTTATAAAACTAGTTTTAATTTTTTTTAAATAGAATCATAATGTTCATGCTTCCATTAGAAATATCATGGTAGAAAATCCCTCCAGAATTTTTTTCATTCCATTTTGACTTTTGGTACTCGATATTTTAGCAAAAATGTAAAAAGCTCACTCTAAGGAACCATGTAACAGATCACGTCTTGAAGCATGCAAAACGTTCGATTCTTCTTCGTGATAAAGAAATTTAACCTCAAGATCTTCGAAAACATTTTCGCTCATAAGTGACATGTTTCTCAACATAATGAACTGAAATTTAGCATCTAAGGTAAACAAGGTATTCTAAATCGAATGAAAAAAAAAAAAAAATAGGGGTTCTTATTGAAATTTTTAAGGATAGAATTAAATTTACCTAGTATACAGCCACCAAAGATTTTTTTTTTTTTTGCATCATACATATAGAAAATCGTAAACAAAACATTTTGGTGCAAACTGCAAGATTCTACGATAATTAGAACCGAAGATATAGCCCTCATTCGGTTTTTTTTTTTTTTTTTTTTTTTAGTACTGTTCCTGTAAGTTTCTGTACTCAAGTTATAACAAGTACTAAAAAATAAGTAATTATAAAAAGTAAGTAAAACATACAATTAAATACTTGCTTTTTATGCGAAATTGAGGATTACCAGCTTTTGCATGCGAATAAATGCATAAAAAAATGCGTCTCAAAACAACTTTCGCTTTAAGTTTGAAATATAAGACTTATTATTTTAGGAGAAATTCAGTGGTAGAGTCATTAAGATATCAGGCTAGTGATCAGAAGGTGCGTGGTTCAAGTCCAACCAAAAACATAGAAAACTTTATTTTAAACAGAAAGGTATTTTCTAAGTAAAAAGTTGAAACACATGTTTTCAGAGCTTTTATAAGCATACAATTTAATTGAGTAAGTAATTTTATTTTTTTCTAATGACACCGTTTAAATAGTTCAAGTTATAATATTAATGTTACTTCTTGAAAGTGAGCGAAAGATGAATATCTGAAATCAATTGAACCGTTTTAATCAGTCCCGGGGCTGGATATCCCAACTTCCGGAATCATTTATGGGGGGTATAGACCCTCGTACTCATTGGTTTATACAAAAGGCACTTCCTCTAATCAAGTTGAGAGGAATGAAAAAGATTGGTATGAATATATCACAGCGTTTATACTGTAGGCCTGACTAAAATTCCCAAGTGTTGGTATCATTTCCGGGGATATAGACCCTCCTACCCATAAAATCATACAAAATGCATTTCCTCTAATCAATCTGAGGGGGAAAAAAAGGGGGGAAAACAAAAGAATGGTGTAAAATCATCAAATAGTTTTGGCTGTAGCACTGGCTAAAGTTTTGGTTACAACCAGAAGAATCAGAAAAAGAATGAAATTCCGGTTCCATGCTCAATTGCCATGTTGCATTGTTCAATTTTAACGATTATGTTGTTATTTTTAGTCTACTAACCCAGGGAAACACGATAGCAAAAAAAAAAACCAGGGTTCTATCTATAATAGAAGGCGAGATGTGAGGGGTCGAAAACTGAGTCGCTCTGTCAACATAATATACATTTGCATGTATGCCACTTTGACATCGGATTTGGAGGTGGAACACTGCCACGTTCCTAGATAAAATCAACTCTGAAATTCAATACAAATGCTAACAGGGACGAACTTAGAAAAAGTATTCCGATATCAAGTAACCAACTTTAAGTTGGTTGGTTGTTTTCAGATTATCTGGAGCCGTCGGCAACACGAGGGCTATAATGCGCCGAAACATTTGTCATTAGACAAGCCAACATACATTTACAAACACCCATGCCTAACACAGGACTTGAACCCGCAACCTCGTGGTCTAGAAGCTAGAACGCTAACCACTATACCGTTTGGTCGGCGTAGCCAACTTTAAGAGATCGGAAATTGGTTAAAAGTTTCAATTGGGGAATATCCCAGTGTTCTACTTCCCATGAACCCAGATATGTGAAAATTAGTATACATTCTTCCAAAGCTATATATATTAAAATAAAACTATCGAGTGATTTATAATCACTACTCTTAAGAAGTCGCACGTTCCGAATGTACAATATATCAATAACCCACTTTTTATCAAACAAGAACACTGAAAATAGATACTTAATTATTTTAAAGCTGTACATAGTAAAACTAAGAAATCTCAATTTCATCTAATCACATTTAAATGGGCGGAAATGTGTAAGATTTTCCACATGGAATATTATTATGAAAGAATATTCAATGTTTTATTTTTCCATAAAGCCAGGTTGGTTGGTTTGAACGCTTATACGTATATTTTTGTAGAATGGCGGCTAATCAAGCCGGGATACACAGCTTAACGGGCATTCTGAATTACAACAAACATCTATGCGTAACTGACAATACGAATACAGCACCAATAACATACAAGGCTAGAGCACTAAAACACTCCACAAAGCTCTGACGCTGAAAATGGATACTCAATTATTTTAATTTTCTTAGTAAAACTAAGAAATTATAATTTCATATAATTACCTTGAAATTGGTGAAAATATGGAATAATATTATGGAAGATTATTCTAATGCTTTATTTTTCCATTAAGCCATGTTGGTTGTTTGGTTTGAAAGCTCATAGATATATTTTTTGTACAGTACCCAAAAAAAAACAAAAAAAACAGAACGATGGCTATATCTTCGGTTCTAATTATCGTAGAATCTTACGGTTTGCACCAAAGTGTTTTGCTTACGATTTTCTATATATCTGATGCAATTTTTTTTTCTTAAGGGACCGTTTACTAATTAAAAGTAACTATCTCCAAAAATTTCAACACAAACCCTTATTTTTTATCATTTCATTCGATTTAGAATACATCATTTACCCTATATACCAAATTCCAATGCATTATGTTGAAAAACACGTCACTTATGAGCGAAAATGTTTCAACCATTTCTTGACCGATCTTCAGGGAGAATTTCCATAAAACGAAAGGTATTTTTAAGGTTCTACTTCACAGCGGGAGAAATTAAAAGGTCAGCGTGGCCGTTTCACGACATTATAAAATACAAATATTAGTCTAAAATTGCATAGAAACTTCTTGGATTTATAGTGACATGTTTAAGATTAATACAAAAATAGCAAGTAAACGCAAAAGTAACATAATTTATTTACAACGTTAAAGATGTGCATTCTTCACAGAAATAAATAAAATATCGAAAACTGTAATTGCAGAAGTATAACGTATACTACTGATAATTAGAAAATTAATAAATATAAAATGTAGGCATTAGTAAACAGTATTCAGCAAAGTGATTATTTTACAGTAACATTTCACTGTAAACACAAATGTAGCTTGATTGTTGAAATTACTTATAAAATGAAAAAATTTAAAGGATAACTTATTGAAGTTGATAAAAAAAATGTTTTAAATAAATGTAATTTAAGGAAGTAAATTTTTTAAAAAAAGGACACTGTTGAAAACCACACAAAACATATCTTTCACGATTCCAAACACGTTAGACAGATTAAAAATATACATACAAAAAATAAAACTGCTTTGTTTGTATAAAATAATATATATATATATTTTTTTGTAATCTCAAGAAATTCTGTTCCAATTCACCCCGCTATTCCTATTCACCCCATTTTACGATAATTGAACGTTGTGCGATTTTCCACACCTCTAGTTTACCTTGAATTAATCTTTGATAGTTTTCAAAAGTCGTCTACTATACGGTCCCTTAAAGTGAACGTTTTTTACATTTTCGCTAAAAAATCGAGAACTAAAAGTCAAAATGAAAAGAAAAAAATTATGGGGGGGGGGGGGGGTTCAGACCATGGTGAATCTAATGAAAGCAAAAAAAAAAATGTATATTTCTATTCAAAAATTTTTTTAAATTGTTTTATTAATTAATAATTAATTATTAAAAAAGAAATTGATGCAAAAGTTGCTTGCTATTTATGTTTGGCCATTTACAAATTATCTTTTGAAAAAAAAAATTACTGAAATATATAAATTATTTAAGTATTTATGGCCAAAAAACCAACTTTTTTATTTAACATTAATTTATCATTTTCTTTTTATCATTTAAATTACAAACCATTCATTAGAAAATTACGAATTTTTGTATTTCGCATTCTTTTTTAATGCTGAATCTAAGAATCTGAATTTAATCTAAATATGGAATAATATTATGAGGTTGCTATTGAACTTTTTAAAGTTTGGTTCTGTTTTAATATGTAGATGACCCCTCATGATAAAAAAAAAAAACTACATACAATTATTAAAAACCTTCCACGATTTACAACGGTACCTTTTGTTTGTTATTTCAACAATTAGAACAAAAGATATAGCCATCGTTCTTTTTTTTTTGGGGGGGGGGTACTGTACAATGGCGGTTAATTAGGTCCGGACGCTGAAAATTGGTCAAATTTGAAGTACAGGTATTCTAGAAGTCAATACATTTAGGAGTAGTTTGATAAAAAATTAATTCATTTGGAAAAATTCAATTTATAGTTTTATTACGAATATTATTTACTATATTTGTTTTCAATATCTTTTATTAGTTGCGTGCAGATTTGTATCTAGGTTAGGTGATTGAAATTCATACCTATCTGAACAATTCAGTTTTAAAGCTACAATACAGTTTTCTCAAATCCAAGTTAGAACAAAAAACTGCATTACCTAACAAATAGTAAAATTAACATCGTTGGGGTTAATACAGTCACTAGGATTAGGACATTTGCGTCTTTTCCACATGAAACCAGCACACTATCCACCATGCTAGTTCCAAAGAAATGTAGGCTGACCTGATGTCTGTATGATTAGAGCTCTGACCTCGCATAGATTTTCGATGTGGTTCAGAATCCACGTTAAACTGTAGGTCCCGGTATGATTAGCCGTTATTGTGCGCAAATGTAGGTCGTTGAACGTATAAACAAACCAGCAGGAGACGAACCTTGCAATTTTTTTTCATTTAAGTGATATTGGCTATCCTCAAGTAAAACTTGTTACCCTCAAACAATTGGTCAACGGTAAGAAAAGAAAATGAAGTTTCAGAATGTGTTTCTATACTTTTATTTCTAGTACTTCCTTAAAATGCAGAACTTTTAATTTGCCGAGAATGTCGGTTCCATTTTCTGTTTTTTACCTCGGATAAGATAATTGGTCAACGTCCTCATAAAGCAAGTGCTCAAAATCAAATTGATTAGTTTTGGTTGGTTGGTAGGAGTTTAACGGCGCAAGGGCAACTCGTGGGCCATACTGCGGCAATTGATTAGTTTGATCCAAATCAAAACAAAACATACATTTATGAAATAGAAATTAAACTTTTGGTTGCCCAAAAGACAACTGAAATTTTTGTTTAAGTTGCCCTTTTAAAAAAAATCTGTTTACCTCCCACAGACGGACAACCGCAAATTTCGTAAAACCGCAGTGTAAAAAACCGCAGTGTCGTCTCTCAATCGTATCGTATGTTTTGTCATCATACATATGTACGAGGTTGGTTGGTTTGTACGTTCAACGACCTATGTTTTTGCACAAAGACGGCTAATCAGAGCGGGACCTACATCTTAACGTGGATTCCGAACCACAACGAACATCCGAACCCGGCACCTTTGGCATGCGAGGCCGGAAAGCTTAACCCCACAGCCATCAGGTTGGCGCGTTTGTACGAGAAGTTTAAAGTCGAAAGGACGTTGAAATTGGTTTTGAAAAAAACTCGCAACTTTAATTATTCAAAAGAGTGAGTTAAAAGAATTTAAAAATAGAAGCTATCGTTGACAAAAATAATCTATTTTCTATTAATTGGGTAGTTATACTTGGATTGATAAAATATCAAACTTCACATAAAATCGATATGAAAAGTTTAAAGAATAAATTGTTAAAAAAATGCTGAACAATTAAAAAAAAAAATAATATAAAACATAAATAATGTACTCACATTTACACTTGGAAAAATTAAAGCTCCGACAAATTGCTAACTTGTTAGAAATTTGACTTCGCTTGTCAGTGATGCTGGACTTGAATCCCAACCTCAGATAGCCTTAGATTAGCACTACACAGTTTTCAATCACATACACATTCCATGGCATCCATGCTTTTCAACTCGAAATTGTAGCAACCGTTTTTATGTTCTTTGCAGTTATCTTTCAATACATTTTGAAGTGTAAACAACAGTCATCCTGACACTCAGTTAATGATTAATAATTTGTAACATTAGATGCAGTTATCTTCTAAAGATGTAAAGTTGGTTTCAGTATTCATTTTCTCTAGGTACAGAGATTCATGTTTTGAAACTTTTGGTCTACTGTAATTATTTGATAGCGCTATCACTGTAATTAATTTATAAAGTAACAAATGCAGACTATCCATGATTTTTGCGATACTGCAATTAAATTACGTATTGATAAGTACGTATTGGCAAGATAGTATTGATTCGCAGTAAAAGGTAAATAACAGCTGAAAAGGGACAGTTAACACTAATACAACTTATTAGAAGGGGAAATGTATTTTCATTTATCTTCTTAAAAACTGTTAACTTTTAAAACAACAGAGTTCTAAATAATAGATTACAAACTCTGTAGTCAATCACCTTCGAATCACATAGTCAGTATAGAAGAGTATGAACTATACAGGCTATCGTTATTACGACTACCGAGTTGAGTACATAGTTGAGTACAAACTCAGCAGTCAATAGTCTTTGGACCACTTAGTTCAATATTGTTATGATATTGAACTCTGTGGTCTCTGAATTATGTAAATAAACCCGGAAAAAGCATTGAAATGGCAACATCACAAAATTCCTTCTGCACCGAAATGATTTGACAACCCCTTTTTTTTTTACCTCAACCTGTTCCAGAGAGTTGGTTCTCTCACATATGTAAGCGAAGGCAGGTGCTAGTTCACAAAGTCCTTCCTTTCCACTCCCAGCCGGGTTGGTTATTTGTTTTCAGATTATCTGGCGCCGTCAGCAACACGAGGGCTATAATGCGCCGAAACATTCGTCATTAGACAAGCCAACATACATTTACAAACACCCATGCCTAACACGAGACTCGAACCCGCAACCTCGCGGTCTAGAAGCTAGCACGCTAACCACTACACCGTTTGGTCGGCCTCCCAGCCGGGAGTTCAACCAACTCTGTAGTCCAATGGCGATTGGTGACAAAGACCAATTGCCATTAGACCAAAGAGTTCAATGTAGTAGATTACAGTAGTCTATCTCCAATAAACCACAGAGCTCTACATATTATTGTACAATGTAGTTAATCTCTTTTGGGCTACACAATTCTATAAAGTTAAGTACAAACTCTGTGGTTAATCGACACTGATTTCTAATTGTAATTTTTGTATAATGCATTTTTGTAGTTGGAGAAGGCTTAACAATTTATCTGGTGAACTTTATTAGCAAACTCTGTCCCATACTAGCTAGCATCTTTTGATAAAGAAGAGCAAAATGTTACACTGCATTAGAAGGAGGACTTCTCAAGTTGTGGTAATTCAATTAGATTTATATGCTTGCAGAGCAAAAACCGCTTATGCGCTATTTTAAAACTAAGCCTAAATGTAAGTTTTACGCAAAGAAAAATTCAGTGCAACGAGCCTTATTTTAAATTGAACTTTAAATGCATTGTTATTAAGAAAAAACATTAGATTTAAAAAAAAAGTTTCAGTAATTGGCAAATAGAAACGTGAAATATTACATCAAAGAACAAAAAAGAGGGGGAGGAGTGTCTTACTTCCAAAAATATTTTTTTAGTTGTTATCATTCAAAATTTAAAATAATAAATATGACTTTGATCTACTAATCAACTCGGGGGTCCACCACCTTGATTAAATATGAATTTTGCCAAGATAGGCGTGGCAAGTCACGAGTCCCTTTTTAAGATACCAAGTACCTTTTTATATAAAATCAAATGTATTGTTATTTTTTATCAAAACCAATTTTTTTTAATTTTATTTATAACTTTCATATGTTGGATAACTTATATTTATTATTATTATTATTATTTTTAATTGCAGAAAGGTGGAGATAAAAGCTGCCATTTTATGAAGTTTCTTTATCAGTTACTAAATTTTTTTCTATTAAAATTGAGTGTTTACATTCATGTAGGGAATACAAGCAAATTAATATTTGTGAAGGTGTCACTTCTTTTATCATTTAACATGCGTCCATAAGGAAATAAGATAGAATGTTACAACTGTGAGAAAGTATGCTCTAATAATGACAGGCTTGTGTGACATGTGATTGTATATATGTGATAAAATACAAATTGTGTGGCATATTCATATTAACGACATCTCAAATCACTTCTCTAACATTAGGTAAAAGCTAGATACTTGTATCGTGAGCACAAACGCTTTTCAGTTGAGATACATCCCATCGAAAACTTGTCCACTCGCCTTGTAGAATAACCACATTCTGGTAAGATGCACTCTTAATAATTATCAATAAAATGTAGGGTCAAAAGACACCTCCAGACTCACACTGGAGAAAAGCCACATTCTTGTAACATGTGGGATAAAGCATTTTCAAATAAGACAAGCCCCAGAAGGCTACCTCAATCACTCTGAAGAGAAACCACATTCTTGTGAAATGTACACCAAAACATTTGCTCAAAAGAGTAAACTCAGAAAACACCTCCTCACTTACACCGTAAAAGAGCCACATAAGATAAAGAAAGAGTAATAAGACAAGTTGGCGATGGCGACTTCATATTAGAGGACAGATTAATCTGATTCTGGAGAATACGATTTAGGGAGATCTGAGTCGGTTGTAGTACGCAGTTCGCTCTGATTTGCTACGGATTTACCCATTAAAATGCTGCTTCATTGAACTGATAGGAAGCCTTGTTTGCAGATTTGGCACGATAATCGCGAAAACTTTCCAGCCTCATTAAATAAATACTATAAGAAAACAAAACTATTTTTTAGTGGGGAAAGGGAATCGAGAGTGAATATATTTTGTCCCGTATTCTATTTCAGAATTTCCAAAAAAGTGTTTGTTGGGGTGTTTTTCAGTACCAATTTTTTCTTTCATTATATTTTAGCTAAAACTTATACATTCAAATTTTAGAATTTTCAGCAAGAATCATATGCTCTATTTTGTTTCAAAATCTGCAAATTGTATGTTAAAAATTAGAACTCTAATACTTTGCCTTTTTCTTTTTTCTGCACAAATGGAATAGCTTTAAATTTTTATGTTCTAAAAATGTATTTTTTAAGGAAGTAGGAATCTGAAAACATTATTGCTGAAACTGTAATATCGCCGTACTTCACTGACAGTGTCGACTATCTTATCTTTGTAGGGCTCTTTTTTCCAGTGGACTATGACAGCCAGTTACCTTGGAATGTTCTATGTTTTTATTTTATTTTATATTACTTGGTAACAAAGTTACTTGTAAAAATAATTCATTTTATTAGGTCAAATATACATTTATAAACTATCGCCGCCGATCGCCATTCTTAACCAAATTAAATTACGTTCTTAACAAAAACTAAAAATTTACAATCATCTTTGTTTTGTCAAGTTGGCCATTTTGGTGTTGTATTTTTTATGCAAAATTTTGCCAAAGTATAAAGATAAATTGATTTTTTTCCCTTTTGTACCAATCTATTCATATCCTTTTTCTCATTGGATAATAAAGTTCAGACTCTCTTCAGACGATATTTTTCTTTTTGTAAATAACCGCAATTGATACAAAATAATACCGACTTCGAATACCACAGAATTCTAATCTATAAATAAAACACACGCTCCAAAAATTGTTTGGCCGAGTCGATATTGAAATAAAAGACGCCAAATTCATGTTGGAAGGCAGACAATCCACTTCGGGCAATTCTGCTTATGAATTTTTCCTTCCGAAGAGAATGGAAGTAATAAAGAGAAAAGGAATGAAATTCGCCGCTTATGATTTGAAAGGTTTCCGAAATTAATAAAGCATATCACATTTGGAGAAGGCAGACACGGGAAATTGTTTGGATATTGGAAATGTGAATGTAGAAGATGTTTTCCTCTTAAAATTCAAGAAAGTTTTGGCATGGTGTTTAAGGAGACTTAGTATTAAATGTGGTAGTTCTCGAGAAAAAAAATGGGGCTGACGAAATTTAGACTAACCTCTTAGAATGATTTATTGTTACCACATTTTTCACGTTATTTTTGCTTCTAAAGGAGGATAGAATCAAATAGAATTCATGAAAAACCAAATTGAAAAGAATTCTGGTGGACAACAAAAAGTTAGTTTTCGAGAACGTTAATGGATTCTTTAATATAAAAACGTGTTCCTTCAATTAAGTGTTTACTAGAGTGGTTCGAAAAGAAATATTTGTTTATTTTTGAAACGCATGAGGTGAGAAAAGTTGTTACATATCTTGATAAGAAAAACTGTAAGAAAAAAAAAAAACTGAAAAAAATAATATCTTTCGATCGCGCATTCACCCTAAAGTTTGGAGAAAATACAAAAAATAACTATTTTTCCTAAATTTTTTTTTATTTCTAAACGTTATATATTTGAAAAGCAATTGTTTGCAATAAGTAGTGAAAGGGTGGTATAACACAGGAAATCACTATTCTATGCATTTTTACAACTTATATTAATAATTAAAAATATTCAAAAATACCTTTTTTTATTAAAAAAATAAATAAATTATTTTTCTATAAAATGGGGATACTAACGTTATTTCTTCCAAATGTTTGCTAAAATTATTTTATTTACTTTAAGCCTTCACTTCAAAGTTTTGAATAAATACAAAAAAATACCTTTTCCAATCAAATTGTAGAATACACCAATCAATACCAGAATCATCATCATCACCACCATCATTAAGGATTTCGTCATAATTGGGTATCCGCATAAGGTTGCTGCCATTGAACAAAAAATCATGTTTTTCAGTAATTGCTAAGAAACGGCTCAAACAATTTTTATCAAAATCGCTGTGGTAACGCCTCTTAAGGTGTTCTAAACATATCTCCCTCCGAAATCCCAGTAAAAATACTAAAAAGTTGTAAACATTTTTTAAAACGAATGTTCTTACACTCAGAGTGTTCTTTCTTGAGCATCGCCCATAAATGACTGTTTTTTCTCTGTTGCATTCCTTCTTTCCTTATCGCAAAGAATAATGTAAGAAAGACCCATATAAGAATTATCGCTAAACTGACAATTTTTCCCAAATGAATGATTAAAATACAAGCACAGAAAATTAAACCGAAACAACGTTAGTATAATAAGTTACGCGATTCTCCACACCCACAGTTTTATACAAATAGTGTGGGAAACTGCGTCGCCATTGTATGTGTTCGTGCTCAAGTGTTATCTTAAAGTGAACATCTTTATTTTTCATTTTTATTCCAGTTAATAATTCAAATGGTGTGTATTTTGTCACTAATGGTGTAATGCTATTGATGATGCGTTTAACTTGAACCGTTTAGTCGGATCTTTAATAAAAAGCTTTGTGACGGAGATTAAAGTAGCATACAATTTTTCTGCCTGACAGTTATCTTGGTGAAAGTTTTATCTTTATTGGGTAGATCCATAGAAATTTTGTAATTGCGTCAATCACAGTAAATATATGTTTATAGTATAGTTATATATATTTAGCGACAGTCAAGCAGCTTTAAAGGCAATAAACTCATTTCAAATAAGCTTCAAACTTGTTTGGGAATGCAGAAACCTTCTACAAGACTTGGGGACCCATAATAGGATCCTTCTTACATGGGTGCCAGGACATATTGGTGTAGAAGGAAACGAAATTGCAGATAAGCTTGCTAAACTGGGAACTGCAGACCTACCTTTAAGTCCTGAACCTTTTTGTGCGATCTCCAAGACTACTGCAAAAAGGGTGATAGGGGAAAAAATGCTTAAAGAAACTACAGAAAGGTGGAAACAAACCACCGATCAAAAACATGCGAGGCTTATTATCCAAGAACCTTCCATGAAACTATCATCTCAGATCCTGCGTCTTAGCAAGGATAAGATGAGAGTGATAGTTGGATTTCTTACAGGCCACTATCACCTAAGAAAACACCTTCATAGAATGGGAATCTTTAAAGAAGGACCTTTATGTAGGAAGTGTAATATGGTGGAGGAAACCGCCTTCATATACTATTTGAATGTGAAGCTCTTCTTCACATTAGGCACTCAAGCTTATGTCTTGGAACAGAACTTGATACAATCCACGAGGAACCTGTCAAAAACCTTTTGACCTTTCTTAAGGAATCTGGCTTTCTTTGACAGGGGGTCGTAAAATAAAGGGGTTGGTGCAATATTCCCTAGTGGAATCAGCACCTAGGCTCAGTTGACCTCCCCCATTCATTATGACTATGACTATAGTTATATATGAAGGATTGAGTGCTAGAATGGACGATCCCACAATTTGAATTTTGATGTTCCTCCCCCGTTTTTTCAAAACTATTCATGCCAGAATGGACCAAGTGTGGTTTTTCTAATGGCCAAATCCATTCTGGTCAATGTCTCTTATATACATGTTAGCTGATAGAAGTGGCCGCAAAATATTATTGTGCTATGTATCTAGTTGTATATCTCCTTTTACAACATTCTTTTCCACCCACGCTTCCTAGATTTTGTGATATACTGTACTTCTACTTACAAATTTGTTCATTGAAACATTAATTTTTACTTCAGTTTCTATTTTGAATAGAATCTCTTTAAATATTGAATAGAATCTCATATATATAGTCCTTAAATGTATTTTTTCCATATTTCATAATGACTGCTAAACGTGGAGAAAAAAAAGAAGAAATATTTCTGGTTTTTTATCTTTGCAATGAAAGTGGGGAAAAAATGTGTTTCCATTTAACCATTTTTTTAAATTCTTTAGCCCAAAAGTTGCATACAATTTAGAGGTTTTTTAATAACCAATAAACTTTTTGGAAAAAAAAATTACTAAAATATATTATGTAAAATATATTAAATAAATATATTGTGCTATTTGAAAGACTATATTTTCATTGAACTAATTTCCACGTTCACCCAGGAGATATAGTTGAGGAACGCATTACCCCTTTTTTTATAAAGCAGGCGGGTTCCCGAGTAGGTATATTTCCTGCATTACTTTTATGTTTTACTCACAAAACCTCAAGTCATCAGTCGAAAAATAACACCATTTAAAAGTCATGAGGCCATAGTATATACGTTTTAAGTGAAGAAGTGACAAACTTCAAGTCTTAGTCAAGGGAAGTCATCGAAAGTCTTGATCAGGACATCGTAGTCTTGAAATCACTGTCACGAATTCATAGTCAAGAAGTCATAGCATGTAAAGTCACCAAGTCATCATTTGTAGGTCATATCAAGAAGTGATAGACATCAAGTCTTAGCCAAGGGAAGTCATTGTAAGTCTTGATCAGGACATCAAAGTCGGAAAATCATTGTCACGAATTCGTAATCAAGAAGTCATAGCATGTAAAGTCACCAAGTTATCGTTTGTAGGTCATTTCGAGAAGTGATAGACATCAAGTTTTGGGAAGTCATAGTCGCCAATTCATTGTCAAAAAGTCATAGCATATAAACTTCCGAAGTCATCAACTGTACGTTATGTCAAAAAGTGATAGACATCATATCTTGGGAAGTCATAGCCAGGCACACTTAATCATGAAGTAATTGTCGAGAAGTCTAAATCAGGAAGTTGTAATCAAGAAGTCATAGATAGGTAAGTCACAAATCGTTTGTATCATTTGTCCTTTTAGCAGGTAAAGCAGCAAAGAATGCTGTTGAAAACAAAGAGCTTGAAGCGTTTCCACTTCCCTTTGGCCTTCTTTCTGTCATCTACCAACTTAATTAATGGAGTCGGCGGTGAGCTGGGCTGACGGTTATTGGTGGTGCTGCACCAGTTGATGAATATAGAGACTTCTTCTGGTCTTCCTGCCAGCATGCCAGAATATGTCAATATGGGAATGACAGCTGAATTCTGCTCGGCAAGTACCTCTAATTCTGTTTCTTCTTGGATTGTTTCCAGCGTTGAATAGTATTTGAGCTTGGTAATTACTCCTTGAGTTGGAAACTCCATTTTATATCAATCAAAATTACACTTTTTATACTTGCAATATACTAGCAAATTTCAAGACAAATCGACAGATTATCACAATTTTTGTTTTTGTCTCAACTGAATAAAACCTCTGTTAAAATTAACTTTCATACCTTTCATTGTTACAGCATTGTTTTAAAAATTCATTATTGAAAAGACATCGCAAAAGATGTATAGAGCAATATTATTAAAAACATAATTTTACAACAATTAAGTATGCTACTTTTCAAAATACGCTATGGCTGACAACAATGGCTTTATTTCCTTATTGGTAAATTTTATTCCACAGCAACCTAAATCACAGCGATAACGCACGTCCTAGCCACACAAATCTCAGCAGTGGCGGACATTACATCAGCGTAACGCTTAACGCAAACAAGCAACACATACTATCGTAAATAAAAGATAGTTCTGTGTATGTAAGATTTGGAAGCAAGAGCATTATTAGTATACGTTAATCGCGTGAAATCGGAAGAAGGAATTTACATTTTGAGCAGAGAAAAAAATGACACAAAAGGTTCAAATTTCGGCGCCGTTGGAAGTATACAAAATGCGAGTTTGAGCGCCAATCTGACTAAAAAAATGCATTTCAGTGGATTTTTGTACTTGGAGCAGGAATAAGGCATGAATGTGATGCGACCCCTGAGCGATAGGTTTCCCGATCTTTCGGAAGTGAAGCTGCTTCGCTGTTCAGCCTTAGAAAAAAAGTTAGTTTTCCGTGGAATAGAAAAAGCCGGAAAACGCGGATTTTTTTTCAGGAATTAGAAAAGCGGAATTCTTTTTTTTCTAAAAAATTAAAAAAGCGGAATCCCGCCACATAGCGGAAGAAACTCATCCCTGATCTTTATACTCCATTAAGGTGTAAAATTAATATACAAATACAAGAAAAGTATCAATTAAAGGTACTTTATTCAGGCCACTGAACTAAAGTTTTAGGCATGGCATTTTTTTTTAACTGTTTTATTCAGATAAAGAATTTTATAAACGATGTTGGGTGTTTTTTTTTTTTTTTTTTTTTTTTTTTGTTTTTTTTTGTGTGGAATTCTATGGAAATTTGGAAAAGGATCTATCTTTTCAAAAAAGCCTTCAAAGTTAAATTTTAAGATATGTACAATTAGGTTTATAACTACTATAAAATAATTAATATTATCCGCACAAAACTAAAGAACAGAAGTCATTTCTATGTTTTCTTCTAATCACTTCCTTGGAAAATATAAAAAGAAAGGGTAAAATTAGCCAATATTTCTCCCAAACAGAACTCTAAAAAGTTAAATTTTGAAAAGTAAAAAATTTGGTTCGGAACTGCAATAGAATAATTAATATTATTCGCACAAAACCAAAGAAACAGGAATCATTTCAATGTTTTCTTGTATTTTTATTCGAAAATATAAAAGGAAAGAATTACATATCTCAGAATTCTCCAATGCAGCATGTAGAACTCTTAAAAAGTTAGATTCTGAGAAGTGCAAAATTTGGTTCGGTATTACAATTGAACAATTAATATCATACGTACAAAACTACAAAAAACACTCATTTACTTCCCTCTGCATTTTCTTTTTACTTTCATACAAACGTGGTGCCATCTGTGAGAAATTTTAATACTTATCTGTCTTTTTGACGATTTTGATATGACCCATAGGAGTTCAATCTTTGAATCCAAACTAGTCTCTGTATAAGTGCCTTTATAGTATCTTTCCTTAGTGAAAGATACTCAAAGTCATTCAATCCCCCTTCCTAAAACACAGAAACTCATGCTATCAGCGAGCTACATGGGCGCCCGCAGAAATATTTGCAGGGGAGGGGGGGGGGGGGGGGGCAAGATTTTTAGCAAAATTATTAATTTTTTTAAATTTTAATCAATAGTTATGCATTTTAAACTATACTGTTTGATAACAGTTAAAAAAAATTCATAGTATATATTTTCTAAAGTGCAACCCTGTTAAAAAATATAAAAATAAAAAAAATAATAAAAATATTTTTAACGATATTTTATCATCCAACTAGATCTCACGGCATTCAAGAGACAGTGTTTAGAACAGAGGGACACGAAGAGGCAAAAATACAGAAAAGGAACATTATATTTCTTCCAAGTTTTGGAAATAATTAAAAAAAAAAATTCAAAATGAAATACAGAGTCAGTATAAGATATGTTTAATTGAATTTTAAAAATAGATTTCAAGATAGTATATCTGATGACGTAAAAAGCAAAATATTTTTCCTAAAGCTTTGAGAACTACACAGGAAACGATTATGCAATAAAATAAATATATACTTCTACTCAGCCTCCAATAATCCAAGACAATAGGTACCAGTAGCTATAAAAAACGACATAGAAAAGAAACAAAAGAATAAAATAATAGAAAAAAAAATGCTTATTGTAACATAAAAACCAAAACGGCCTTTTTATCTTGGAATTTACACCTTTTCTCTCATTATTATTTTAGTTTTCAAGAGCTAGGGGAGTGCTAGTGCACCTCCTTGCACCCTCCTGGGGGCACACATGGCCAGCTATTATCCAGAATTGGGCAAACATAATTAACCAAACAGACGCTGTGAAACAATGGCTAATTGAACTAGACATCACTGTTATTGCTTTGCTCTGTAACAGAATTCTGTTAGAGAGGAAAACCTCCTTGAGTAGCCTACACTATGGTATAACCGACTGCAAAATATATATATATTTTTTTTTTTTTTTTTTTTGCATAACATATTTTTACAGTAATCTTTCACACATATACCGAATTAGAAAACTGATTACTATAGGTACAACATACCAGAGTGGATCCCCTCCCTCATTGATTATTTTTTGTGTTACTTAAATATTAATGGCAATTTTGATTATCGCTTTGATTAAATTGATGGCAAGAAATTCATATTTTTAATAACTAATGCGTTACTAAAATACATTATCATATTGTATGGTATTGATCAAGTGCACTGAACAGATTATTGATAATGGACGATTCCCGCATTTTATTATTATTATTCAATTCTAAATGTTTCGAAAAGGCCAAAAACATAAAAATTTCTGCTCAATACGCTTTTTTCTTGTTTTTAATTTGCGATCAAAATTACCTTGTTAGAGGTTGGCGAGAAAACGACTCATTTCATTGGCATTGAATGTGATGTCACGGCTTCGCAAACATCTTAGCTTGAAATACAGCAGCGGAAACCATTGCAAGTTTCTCGCAAATCCCGGCAACCTGTACGGAATGTGGCAATAGTCTACCAACACGCCAACTTTTTTAACACTATCTATTTGGCAGAAACCTCACGATAACCATAAAAACGATAGGGTCCCTTTACGTCACGAATTTTATTGACTGTTTTGATCGGACTGGTTTTGGCTCGGTTTTGGGGCATTTTCTTTTCTTAATATTTAAATAACTAATTTTTTTAAAGAACTTTTGTTTAAATATTTGGAATCAAAAAGAAATTTTTCATAAATATGTACTAATTTCACTCGGTTTTAAAAAATGCGAGAATTGTCCATTACACAATAATTCCATTTTAATTACGTGCATTATGAAAAAAGAAGAGATTTTCATAAGAATATTTCAGGCTATTTTGGGGTCTCTAAATTTAAGGGCTCCATGGCACTGGCCCTATGCAAAATAAGGCCCTGATCTAACACATACCTTTACAGTAAATTGGACGACTGAATTGCTTAGTAATTTGAACACATTAACATGTTACAATGTGTAAGTGCAGCATTCATTACGAAAACCGAGTTAGATCTCAAGAAACATTAAAATGGCGTCGTCGATCAAGTATCATTATTGTACGAGTTACCTTGATCACTGAGGCACTCACTGCCTGCCTTACTCTGTAACGCTGTCAAAACGCTGTGCCACTTACGGCCGTAGTTTCCCGAAATCTCAACCTTGCTTCTATAACCCTGAGTTCATAAGCTCTGGGTCGAGAGCTTTGACCCGGGGTTAAAAAAACGGTAGTCTTCGGGATTTTTCAATGCGGAGCTTATGGACTCGAAGCTTATGAACTCGGAGTTGAAGGACAGCTTGCTATTGGTCTAGAAGTGTCATGTGATTTCCGTTCCCAGAATGCTTTGGTCTTGTGTTTATCTTGTTGTCTGTTGTCATCTTGTATTCTTGTGGTTTTACGTGATTTTAAAAGAAATTAAAAAATGGATTCACTTTTGAAAAAAAAGAAAAAAAAAAAAAACGAGCCCTGTACACTCCGTACGAAAAAAATCTGTTGATATCACAACAAAACGGTCTGTAAAACAAATCCGCGAATGGTATAAAGCCAGCTAGAAAACTGCCGGTGGAAAAGTCGCCAACTATCGTCAAAAGATGAGAGCCACCGGCAATTGCTCATCTGCAGTGGATATACCCTCCGGATTTGAAGACCGTTTAATAGTTCATTAATATTCATTAATATAACCGTTTTCATTAATATTTAAATTAAGTTTTTACCTACAAACTTTGCAGGTTCTTCTTTGTTGAAATAAACTATCCATGCAATTTCAGACACAGGTAAAATATCAGAGGTTTTCATTTTCCAAAAGTAGCCAAGTAGAGTTGACTGGGTGCCAAAACTGACTGTGATATATTCATAAAATAAAGCAGTAATTCTCAACCTTTTTTTCGTCGCGACACACTTTTAACGATTTCCAAATTTGGCGGCACACAAAGAAAAAGATAAGTTTAAAAGTTGTTTACTTTACCTACCTATAATACACTGTAATACACGTATTATGCACTGTGTAAAATAGTTTATGATAATTATTTGGAATGTAAAATAAAATAATATAATATGTACTACAAAAACAACAGTACGTTTATTAAGGGATTAATTACAAATATACATTTCTAAAATTTGGCGGCACACAAAAGTGCCGCGGCACAGTGGTTGAGAATCACTGAAATAGAGGCTAGGAAGTTTTCAAAACATAATATGCAAAGCCCACATGCATCCAAAGATAAAAATTTAGTAGGCTACAAATTTCTATCGTTGTTTCCTTCGTCATCCTGTACCGCCGTTGAAAATCCAGGTCGTCATATAGCGAAAAATAATCGACAATTAATCTTGATTTCTTTTCCCCTTCTGCTCTCTAATTTCTCTAAAAACTCCGAATCCGCTAACAATTTCAAATCATTCATGTTTAATTACTTTGCAAAGCAAGAGTCGAGACTGAAGCTCAAAACAAAACAAACTTCACAAATTTATCCTCTGCGCATGGGCAGGTTATGAAATTCAGTTTCAACCGTGCTCGGGAGGAGGGTTGACATTAGCTGAGTTTATGAACTCTAGGTTGACATAACTCGGTGTTGAAAATAGCCGAAGACTACGACTTTCGCTAACCCTCGAGTTGAGACCGGTTTTTGGGAGGTTGAGATCTTATAACTCCGGGTTGAGATTTCGGGAAACTACGGCCGTTAAAGGACAGACGATTGTAATACATAAAAAATAATCCGAAAAATAAGTGAAACACATTAAAATAACTTTTGGTTTTATTCTGATGTAAGAAAAAAATATAGTTGCCATTCCAAGAATTTTTGTACCAACTACCAACTCCATACTCTAAAGCTTCTATGTACCAAATTTCGTTCGACAAGGGGCAAAACTGTGGATTTGTATAAGTTTCAGACGTACAGAGCAGTCACGATAGATAGATAGATAGATAGATAGATAGATTGGTTGGTTGGTTGTTTTCAGATTATCTGGCGCCGTCAGCAACACGAGGGCTATAATGCGCCGAAACATTCGTCATTAGACAAGCCAACATACATTTACAAACACCCATGCCAACACGGGACTCGAACCCGCAACCTCGCGGTCTAGAAGCTAGTACGCTAACCACTATACCGTTTGGTCGGCATAGATAGATAGATAGATAGATAGATAGATAGATAGATGCAATTTGTAAATGATACTTTTTGATATTTTTCGATGGATAAACTAACAAGATCCCATATTAAAGCACATTTGGTATACTTTTTTAAGAAAGTTAATATTTTCAGCTCCGAGACTATTTAGATGCATGCTAGATTGTTCTACATTATTTTTACACAGTATCTATTGCAAAGAGTTTCTAGCGATAGGCTGTATTGTGGATTTTCGGTAAAAGAACTACTATACGAAGGAACATCCTTAAGGCAAATATCATATTGAAGAAAGAAGAAGGAATGTCTTTCAGAGGGAAGAAACCTCTCCTGTCTCATTTGCATCTCGAATGGAAGAAAACCCAGAAAACTCCCTTCAGGCAGCCTGACTACCAACACGAAACTTCCTGTCACGTTTGTCGAGTCTACTTATTTCGAAAAGAGATTACAAAGCAAGAATCGTTCACAGGACATCAACGCGAGTTTCTATTATTCTTCATAATTGTGATTAGGACCTCTGATGAGAACTACCCACACACCACACTTAATACAGTTTTGAAAGGGTATCTAAAGTACAAAAAAATTAGATTAATGAATTTGATTATATTGACGATGTTATTTGTATCCATTGATCATAAGAAGGTGACACTGTGGTTAATAATAATTTGTTAATAATTATTTAAATAGCTCATTAATATTTATTATTTTTATAACCTAAAACTTCCGAAAAACAACATAACCTTCTTCGTGAAAATCACTCAAATTTGTTAAAAATCACATTTTTTTTTGACTAAAAAAGTCAAAACAAAAATTATTTTTAAAACAACAACAAAATCTCACATCAGTGTATACAGATACATAAAAGGAATATGTGGTAAAAATTTCAGGAAGATAGTTTGCGCAGTTTCTGAGAAAAAGATACATGAATAAGGAAAAATGTAGTTTAAAAAAACAAAAGAAAAAAACACTTTACTTACACTAATAGTTACTAATTTTGTCTTCACAAAATTATTAAAAATACTTTTAGTTGAGGTATTATTACACATGAGGTATCCTTTTAAAGGGGAGAATTTAAATTTTGATAAACAATAATAAAATCAAAATCAATTATTTATAAATTTTTGGGTACCAACTCCCCTTAAAAACATTAAAATTATATTGCTGAATACTATAGCGTTCTATAATGTATTTAATAAAAGCAATATACAACACAGCCTCTGAACTATTAATACACTACAATTCTTCATTACCTTCTTCTTTTATTTCAACGACATAAAATGGAAGTAATTTCCCAAATAATTTTATTTTATTCGAACCGATTTCGAGTTCATCTAAGTGCAAATTCGATGCCATTTTCCAAAGCTTATTTCAAAAGTGGAGTTCTGGTTTTCTTTCTTGTTTTTCAAGAAAATTTCTCACGCATAGTGACTTTTCTTTAAAAACATGGGATACACAAAAGCCTCAAAAGTCTAAAAACTATAGCATCAAAGTATTATTCAAAACAGGAAGAATTGAAATGGAAAATGTATTTCAAACTTCTAAAGAACTTCTTTATACAGTAATTGCTCCTTTTGTCAGAGTTTTTACTTTTGTAGTCAGCGATGGCCATATTTCATTCTCGGTATAATTTTTTCTGTATATTTTATGATGCAAAGTGGGAAATTTCACGCTATATATTTCTAATGAATCAAACGCTTTTTTAATATTCAGATATTATCGAAGTTTTCAACGTGATATTATATTCACGATTATCATTTATTCATCAGTGTTATGGATAAGTACAGTTTTGAATGTCATATGAATGAAACTTTCAACAATGGATTGATTTATAGAACCATTTTATTTCCAGAAAGTTTCTGTAAAGAAATGACAATATTTTAGATTGCGATTGTTCTTTTGTGAGGCTTCTAGAGTAGCAAGAATTGATAATAAAATGGGTTAGTTAACTATTCGAAATGTTTGTGTGCTATCTATAGTTTACATCCTGTTAGTCATATGTGGTTAAATCTCCAATTTTATTTCTTGTTTGCTTATAAAAATAAACAATATTCGTAAAAGTAAACATGTTTACATAATAAGTGCTTTTTGAATGTATGTCTTACAAGTTCAAAACAAGTCTTTCATAGAATATGTTTTCTTTATGTTTCGGAGAAAATGGCATGCAATTCAAATCCAAAACTTTGATATCTTACTTTTAAATAATACTTTATTTGTTTGTAAAACTTCTGTTGTGATAGCTAGAAAAACTTCATTTTTATATTCTTTATATTATTTCGGATTTTGTTGGAGTGTTTGTTTGTGGAGGGCAAGTCTGCGGACGGATAATCTTGGCGTCCAATCGACCAGAAACTTGGCAGATAGATTTTTTGTCGATGACAATGTTTCCATCAAGTTTTGGGCGCCAAAAAATTTAGTTCGCGAAAAGAAATCTTTGGTAATAGTCAAAACTTTGAAAACTCACCCGAGCTCATAATTGCTTAAATAGTTGCAGTTGCGCATAAAAGTTGGGAATGCATACAAAGAACTTATATTAAAAACGTAATTTTATAGGTTTATAACTTATAAGTTTTATGTGTAAAAAAATCTCGTTTAATCAAATCAAGTTCAAGTCATAAAATTTTTTCTATTCAACTAAATTGTATTAAGTACGTAAATTTTTTTTTTTTTTTTTTTTTTTTTTTTTTAAAGAAAACCTATTTTAATAAAATTAACAAGATTGGTATAATGTTTCAAATGAAGAAAATTATAATTAACAGTTATATTTAAGCGTCCTCTTTAAACAAACAACTCTTACGGCCGTTGTTTCCCGAAATCTCAACCTTGCTTCTATAACCCTGAGTTCATAAGCTCTGGGTCGAGAGCTTTGACCCGGGGTTAAAAAAACGGTAGTCTTCGGGATTTTTCAATGCGGAGCTTATGGACTCGAAGCTTATGAACTCGGAGTTGAAGGACAGCTTGCTATTGGTCTAGAAGTGTCATGTGATTTCCGTTCCCAGAATGCTTTGGTCTTGTGTTTATCTTGTAGTCTGTTGTCATCTTGTATTCTTGTGGTTTTACGTGATTTTAAAAAAAATTAAAAAATGGATTCACATTTGAAAAAAAAAAAAAAAAAAAAAAAAAACGAGCCCTGTACACTCCGTACGAAAAAAATCTGTTGATATCACAACAAAACGGTCTGTAAAACAAATCCGCGAGTGGTATAAAGCCAGCAAGAAAACTGCCGGTGGCAAAGTCGCCAACTATCGTCAAAAGATGAGAGCCACCGGCAATTGCTCATCTACAGTGGATATACCCTCCGGATTTGAAGACCGTTTAATAGTTCATTAATATTCATTAATATAACCGTTTTCATTAATATTTAAATTAAGTTTTTACCTACAAACTTTGCAGGTTCTTCTTTGTTGAAATAAACTATCCATGCAATTTCAGACACAGGTAAAATATCAGAGGTTTTCATTTTCCAAAAGTAGCCAAGTAGAGTTGACTGGGTGCCAAAACTGACTGTGATATATTCATAAAATAGAGCAGTAATTCTCAACCTTTTTTTTGTCGCGCCACACTTTTAACGATTTCCAAATTTGGCGGCACACAAAGAAAAAGATAAGTTTAAAAGTTGTTTACTTTACCTACCTATAATATTACCTATAATACACTGTAATACACGTATTATGCACTGTGTAAAATAGTTTATGATAATTATTTGGAATGTAAAATAAAATAATATAATATGTACTACAAAAACAACAGTACGTTTATTAAGGGATTAATTACAAATATACATTTCTAAAATTTGGCGGCATACTTTAAGAATTTGGCGGCACACAAAAGTGCCGCGGCACAGTGGTTGAGAATCGCTGAAATTGAGGCTAGGAAGTTTTCAAAACATAATATGCAAAGCCCACATGCATCCAAAGATAAAAATTTAGTAGGCTACAAATTTCCATCGTTGTTTCCTTCGTCAGCCTGTACCGCCGTTGAAAATCCAGGTCGTCATATAGCGAAAAATAATCGACACGTAATCTTGTTTTTTTCCCCTTCTGCTCTCTAATTTCTCTAAAAAGTCCGAATCCTCTAGCAATATCAAATCATTCATGTTTAATTACTTTGCAAAGCAAGAGTCGAGACTGAAGCGCAAAACAAAACAAACGTCACAAATTTATCCTCTGCGCATGGGCAGGTTATGAAATTCAGTCTCAACCGTGCTCGGGAGGAGGGTTGACATTAGCTGAGTTTATGAACTCTAGGTTGACATAACTCGGTGTTGAAAATAGCCGAAGACTACGAATTTCGCTAACCCTCGAGTTGAGACTGGTTTTTGGGAGGTTGAGATCTTATAACTCCGGGTTGAGAATTCGGGAAACTACGGCCGTTAATGAGGCTGGAAAGTTTTCGCGATTATCGTGCCAAATCTGCAAACAAGGCTTCCTATCAGTTCAATGAAGCAGCATTTTAATGGGTAAATCCGTAGCAAATCAGAGCGAACTGCGTACTACAACCGACTCAGATCTCCCTAAATCGTATTCTACAGAATCAGATTAATCTGTCCTCTAATATGAAGTCGCTATCGCCAACTTGTCTTATTACTCTTTCTTTATCTTATGTGGCTCTTTTACGGTGTAAGTGAGGAGGTGTTTTCTGAGTTTACTCTTTTGAGCAAATGTTTTGGTGTACATTTCACAAGAATGTGGTTTCTCTTCAGAGTGATTGAGGTAGCCTTCTGGGGTAAGAAAACTATTTTTTAGTGGGGAAAGGGAATCGAGAGTGAATATATTTTGTGCCGTATTCTATTTCAGAATTTCCAAAAAAGTGTTTGTTGGGGTGTTTTTCAGTACCAATTTTTTCTTTCATTATATTTTAGCTAAAACTTATACATTCAAATTTTAGAATTTTCAGCAAGAATCATATGCTCTATTTTGTTTCAAAATCTGCAAATTGTATGTTAAAAATTAGAACTCAAATACTTTGCCTTTTTCTTTTTTCTGCACAAATGGAATAGCTTTAAATTTTTATGTTCTAAAAATGTATTTTTTAAGGAAGTAGGAAACTGAAAACATTATTGCTGAAACTGTAATATCGCCGTACTTCACTGACCGTGTCGACTATCTTATCTTTGTAGGGCTCTTTTTTCCAGTGGACTATGACAGCCAGTTACCTCGGAATGTTCTATGTTTTTATTTTATTTTATATTACTTGGTAACAAAGTTACTTGTAAAAATAATTCATTTTATTAGGTCAAATATACATTTATAAACTATCGCCGCCGATCGCCATTCTTAACCAAATTAAATTACGTTCTTAACAAAAACTAAAAATTTACAATCATCTTTGTTTTGTCAAGTTGGCCATTTTGGTGTTGTATTTTTTATGCAAAATGTTGCCAAAGTATAAAGATAAATTGATTTTTTTTTTCCTTTTGTACCAATCTATTCATATCCTTTTTCTCATTGGATAATAAAGTTCAGACTCTCTTCAGACGATATTTTTCTTTTTGTAAATAACCGCAATTGATACAAAATAATACCGACTTCGAATACCACAGAATTCTAATCTATAAATAAAACACACGCTCCAAAAATTGTTTGGCCGAGTCGATATTGAAATAAAAGACGCCAAATTCATGTTGGAAGGCAGACAATCCACTTCGGGCAATTCTGCTTATGAATTTTTCCTTCCGAAGAGAATGGAAGTAATAAAGAGAAAAGGAATGAAAATCGCCGCTTATGATTTGAAAGGTTTCCGAAATTAATAAAGCATATCACATTTGGAGAAGGCAGACACGGGAAATTGTTTGGATATTGGAAATGTGAATGTAGAAGATGTTTTCCTCTTAAAATTCAAGAAAGTTTTGGCATGGTGTTTAAGGAGACTTAGTATTAAATATGGTAGTTCTCGAGAAAAAAAATGGCGCTGACGAAATTTAGACTAACCTCTTAGAAAGATTTATTGTTACCACATTTTTCACGTTATTTTTGCTTCTAAAGGAGGATAGAATCAAATAGAATTCATGAAAAACCAAATTGAAAAGAATTCTGGTGGACAACAAAAAGTTAGTTTTCGAGAACGTTAATGGATTCTTTAATATAAAAACGTGTTCCTTCAATTAAGTGTTTACTAGAGTGGTTCGAAAAGAAATATTTGTTTATTTTTGAAACGCATGAGGTGAGAAAAGTTGTTACATATCTTGATAAGAAAAACTGTAAAAAAAAAAAAAAAAAAAAAAATTGAAAAAAATAATATCTTTCGATCGCGCATTCACCCTAAAGTTTGGAGAAAATACAAAAAATAACTATTTTTCCTAAATTTTTTTTATTTCTAAACGTTATATATTTGAAAAGCAATTGTTTGCAATAAGTAGTGAAAGGGTGGTATAACACAGGAAATCACTATTCTATGCATTTTTACAACTTATATTAATAATTAAAAATATTCAAAAATACCTTTTTTTATTAATAAAAAAATAAATTATTTTTCTATAAAATGGGGATATTAACGTTATTTCTTCCAAATGTTTGCTAAAATTATTTTATTTACTTTAAGCCTTCACTTCAAAGTTTTGAATAAATACAAAAAATACCTTTTCCAATCAAATTGTAGAATACACCAATCAATACCAGAATCATCATCATCACCACCATCATTAAGGATTTCGTCATAATTGGGTATGCGCATAAGGTTGCTGCCATTGAACAAAAAATCATGTTTTTCAGTAATTGCTAAGAAACGGCTCAAACAATTTTTATCAAAATCGCTGTGACGCCTCTTACGGCCGTAGTTTCCCGAAATCTCAACCTTGCTTCTATAACCCTGAGTTCATAAGCTCTGGGTCGAGAGCTTTGACCCGGGGTTAAAAAAAACGGTAGTCTTCGGGATTTTTCAATGCGGAGCTTATGGACTCGAAGCTTATGAACTCGGAGTTGAAGGACAGCTTGCTATTGGTCTAGAAGTGTCATGTGATTTCCGTTCCCAGAATGCTTTGGTCTTGTGTTTATCTTGTTGTCTGTTGTCATCTTGTATTCTTGTGGTTTTACGTGATTTTAAAAGAAATTAAAAAATGGATTCACTTTTGAAAAAAAAAAAAAAAAAAAAAAAAAAAAAACGAGCCCTGTACTCTCCGTACGAAAAAAATCTGTTGATATCACAACAAAACGGTCTGTAAAACAAATCCGCGAGTGGTATAAAGCCAGCAAGAAAACTGCCGGTGGCAAAGTCGCCAACTATCGTCAAAAGATTAGAGCCACCGGCAATTGCTCATCTACAGTGGATATACCCTCCGGATTTGAAGACCATTTAATAGTTCATTAATATTCATTAATATAACCGTTTTCATTAATATTTAAATTAAGTTTTTACCTACAAACTTTGCAGGTTCTTCTTTGTTGAAATAAACTATCCATGCAATTTCAGACACAGGTAAAATATCAGAGGTTTTCATTTTCCAAAAGTAGCCAAGTAGAGTTGACTGGGTGCCAAAACCGACTGTGATATATTCATAAAATAGAGCAGTAATTCTCAACTTTTTTTTTGTCGCGACACACTTTTAACGATTTCCAAATTTGGCGGCACACAAAGAAAAAGATAAGTTTAAAAGTTGTTTACTTTACCTACCTATAATACACTGTAATACACGTATTATGCACTGTGTAAAATAGTTTATGATAATTATTTGGAATGTAAAATAAAATAATATAATATGTACTACAAAAACAACAGTACGTTTATTAAGGGAATAATTACAAATATACATTTCTAAAATTTGGCGGCACACTTTAAGAATTTGGCGGCACACAAAAGTGCCGCGGCACAGTGGTTGAGAATCACTGAAATAGAGGCTAGGAAGTTTTCAAAACATAATATGCAAAGCCCACATGCATCCAAAGATAAAAATTTAGTAGGCTACAAATTTCCATCGTTGTTTCCTTCGACAGCCTGTACCGCCGTTGAAAATCCAGGTTGTCATATAGCGAAAAATAATCGACAATTAATCTTGATTTCTTTTCCCCTTCTGCTCTCTAATTTCTATAAAAACTCCGAATCTGCTAACAATTTCAAATCATTCATGTTTAATTACTTTGCAAAGCAAGAGTCGAGACTGAAGCTCAAAACAAAACAAACTTCATAAATTTATCCTCTGCGCATGGGCAGGTTATGAAATTCAGTCTCAACCGTGCTCGGGAGGAGGGTTGACATTAGCTGAGTTTATGAACTCTAGGTTGACATAACTCGGTGTTGAAAATAGCCGAAGACTACGACTTTCGCTAACCCTCGAGTTGAGACCGGTTTTTGGGAGGTTGAGATCTTATAACTCCGAGTTGAGATATCGGGAAACTACGGCCGTTAAGGTGTTCTAAACATATCTCCCTCCGAAATCCCAGTAAAAATACTAAAAAGTTGTAAACATTTTTTAAAACGAATGTTCTTACACTCAGAGTTCTCTTTCTTGAGCATCGCCCATAAATGACTGTTTTTTCTCTGTTGCATTCCTTCTTTCCTTATCGCAAAGAATAATGTAAGAAAGACCCATATAAGAATTATCGCTAAACTGACAATTTTTTCCCAAATGAATGATTAAAATACAAGCACAGAAAATTAAACCAAAACAACGTTAGTATAATAAGTTACGCGATTCTCCACACCCACAGTTTTTATACAAATAGTGTGGGAAACTGCGTCGCCATTGTATGTGTTCGTGCTCAAGTGTTATCTTAAAGTGAACATATTTATTTTTCATTTTTATTCCAGTTAATAATTCAAATGGTGTGTATTTTGTCACTAATGGTGTAGTGCTATTGATGATGCGTTTAACTTGAACCGTTTAGTCGGATCTTTAATAAAAAGCTTTGTGACGGAGATTAAAGTAGCATACAATTTTTCTGCCTGACAGTTATCTTGGTGAAAGTTTTATCTTTATTGGATAGATCCATAGAAATTTTGTAATTGCGTCAATCACAGTAAATATATGTTTATAGTATAGTTATATATATTTAGCGACAGTCAAGCAGCTTTAAAGGCAATAAACTCATTTCAAATAAGCTTCAAACTTGTTTGGGAATGCAGAAACCTTCTACAAGACTTGGGGACCCATAATAGGATCCTTCTTACATGGGTGCCAGGAAATATTGGTGTAGAAGGAAACGAAACTGCAGATAAGCTTGCTAAACTGGGAACTGCAGACCTACCTTTAAGTCCTGAACCTTTTTATGGGATCTCCAAGACTACTGCAAAAAGGGTGATAGGGGAAAAAATGCTTAAAGAAACTACAGAAAGGTGGAAACAAACCACCGATCAAAAACATGCGAGGCTTATTATCCAAGAACCTTCCATGAAACTATCATCTCAGATCCTGCGTCTTAGCAGGGATAAGATGAGAGTGATAGTTGGATTTCTTACAGGGCCACTATCACCTAAGAAAACACCTTCATAGAATGGGAATCTTTAAAGAAGGACCTTTATGTAGGAAGTGTAATATGGTGGAGGAAACCGCCTTCATATACTATTTGAATGTGAAGCTCTTCTTCACATTAGGCACTCAAGCTTAGGTCTTAGAACAGAACTTGATACAATCCACGAGGAACCTGTCAAAAGCCTTTTGACCTTTCTTAAGGAATCTTGCTTTCTTTGACAGGGGGTCGTAAAATAAAGGGGTTGGTGCAATATTCCCTAGTGGAATCAGCACCTAGGCTCAGTTGACCTCCCCCATTCACTATGACTATGACTATAGTTATATATGAAGGATTAAGTGCTAGAATGGACGATCCCACAATTTGAATTTTGATGTTCCTCCCCCGTTTTTTCAAAACTATTCATGCTAGAATGGACCAAGTGTGGTTTTTCTAATGGCCAAATCCATTCTGATCAATGTCTCTTATATACATGTTAGCTGATAGAAGCGGCCACAAAATATTATTGTGCTATGTATCTAGTTATATATCTCCTTTTACAACATTCTTTTCCACCCACGCTTCCTAGATTTTGTGATATACTGTACTTCTACTTACAAATTTGTTCATTGAAACATTAATTTTTACTTCAGTTTCTATATTGAATAAAATCTCTTTAAATATTGAATAGAATCTCATATATATAGTCCTTAAATGTATTTTTTCCATATTTCATAATGACTGCTAAACGTGGAGAAAAAAAAGAAGAAATATTTCTGGTTTTTTATCTTTGCAATGAAAGTGGGGAAAAAATGTGTTTCCATTTAACCATTTTTTTAAATTCTTTAGCCCAAAAGTTGCATACAATTTAGAGGTTTTTTAATAACCAATAAACTTTTTGGAAAAAAAAATTACTAAAATATATTATGTAAAATATATTAAATAAATATATTGTGCTATTTGAAAGACTATATTTTCATTGAACTAATTTCCACGTTCACCCAGGAGATATAGTTGAGGAACGCATTACCCCTTTTTTTATAAAGCAGGCGGGTTCCCGAGTAGGTATATTTCCTGCATTACTTTTATGTTTTACTCACAAAACCTCAAGTCATCAGTCGAAAAATAACACCATTTAAAAGTCATGAGGCCATAGTATATACGTTTTAAGTGAAGAAGTGACAAACTTCAAGTCTTAGTCAAGGGAAGTCATCGAAAGTCTTGATCAGAACATCGTAGTCTTGAAATCACTGTCACGAATTCATAGTCAAGAAGTCATAGCATGTAAAGTCACCAAGTCATCATTTGTAGGTCATATCAAGAAGTGATAGACATCAAGTCTTAGCCAAGGGAAGTCATTGTAAGTCTTGATCAGGACATCAAAGTCGGAAAATCATTGTCACGAATTCGTAATCAAGAAGTCATAGCATGTAAAGTCACCAAGTTATCGTTTGTAGGTCATTTCGAGAAGTGATAGACATCAAGTTTTGGGAAGTCATAGTCGCCAATTCATTGTCAAAAAGTCATAGCATATAAACTTCCGAAGTCATCAACTGTACGTTATGTCAAAAAGTGATAGACATCATATCTTGGGAAGTCATAGCCAGGCACACTTAATCAGGAAGTAATTGTCGAGAAGTCTAAATCAGGAAGTCGTAATCAAGAAGTCATAGATAGGTAAGTCACAAATCGTTTGTATCATTTGTCCTTTTAGCAGGTAAAGCAGCAAAGAATGCTGTTGAAAACAAAGAGCTTGAAGCTTTTCCACTTCCCTTTGGCCTTCTTTCTGTCATCCACCAACTTAATTAATGGAGTCGGCGGTGAGCTGGGCTGACGGTTATTGGTGGTGCTGCACCAGTTGATGAATATAGAGACTTCTTCTGGTCTTCCTGCCAGCATGCCAGAATATGTCAATATGGGAATGACAGCTGAATTCTGCTCTGCAAGTACCTCTAATTCTGTTTCTTCTTGGATTGTTTTCAGCGTTGAATAGTATTTGAGCTTGGTAATTACTCCTTGAGTTGGAAACTCCATTTTATATCAATCAAAATTACACTTTTTATACTTGCAATATACTAGCAAATTTCAAGACAAATCGACAGATTATCACAATTTTTGTTTTTGTCTCAACTGAATAAAACCTCTGTTAAAATTAACTTTCATACCTTTCATTGTTACAGCATTGTTTTAAAAATTCATTATTGAAAAGACATCGCAAAAGATGTACAGAGTAATATTATTAAAAACATAATTTTACAACAATTAAGTATGCTACTTTTCAAAATACGCTGTGGCTGACAACAATGGCTTTATTTCCTTATTGGTAAATTTTATTCCGCATATAATAATTTCTTGAGATTATTGTAAAAGCAAAAATTTACCAACATTGATAAAAAAAAATGTATATAAAGTTCAACCGATGACCAAAATGAATTACAAAAGGGAGGGGAACACAAATTACCACTCCATAAATAAACAAACAAGAGTGTGGAACATAGTACAACTATCGATTACACTATAATACTGACGTGTATTTGCGTTACTTGCCATTTTTATGTTTTCATTATTCCCAATACTCGCTATGTTACAATCTTCTAGCCCAGTGCATTTAGAAACAACTTTCTACAAAACCTTGCAATTTGGTGAGTAGGTACGAAACAGATCACTTAATGAAATGACTTAAATTAAAAACTCCAAAATAGCGCCGAATATATTTTATTTTACAATTGAAATCTTAACGTCATTGCGTATGCAGTGGCTCCACCTGGTTTTGTCTTTTGCTATTATAATTTTCGTTTATAATAGATAAACATTAAATGAAAACAATTCACGTAATTTTTTTAAGTGATCTTTTTCGTACCTATTCACCGAATTTCAAAGTTTTATGGAAAGTAGGTTCTAAATGCCCTGGGCTAGAAGATTGTAACACAGCGAGAATAAGGAATGATCCTTACTACAACTGCCTTTTCACGCGGATGCCCGCTTTGTTCCCCGAGAGGCTCGGTTCCACTTTCTCCACTATTTCATAATTTTTAATAGGATTGCCACTCAAAATGCAAAACAAAATTCAAAACTGACTTTTCCAGGTTTTCCAGACCATTTTTTTAAATTTCCAGGTTTCATTTCTAGCCGAAGTAAACACAAATTTTTGCATACAATTGCAGTTAAAATTGTAATTTTAGAGAAGGATTATACTGAACAAAAAATTTCGGTATTTTAAAGTCCATTTCTATCAATTAATCAAAATTTTAGTAAAAAAAGAAGAAATCCACTTTTTTGCGGAACTGTAAAATGTTTGCGATTTGTGTCATCAAACACTTACTTGTACACGAAGATAAATTTATCAGATGGTAGAAATAGCATACTTTGCATCTCCCCTTATTTTTCCCAAGGGTGATAACCGTCAAAATATTAAAAAAAGTGAAAAATATATACGCAGCGTTATTTTAAACTACAAAAATAACTGAATAAGTATATATCTGTGTACTAATATGTGTACAGAACAGACGGACAGCTAACAAATTTTTTTGAGGGGTGTTTTAGGCAAGTTTAGTCTGCATAAAAGTCCATTAAAAATAATAAAATTGTAGAAAAAGGGAAAATTCTCAGAAAAAAATAGCGGAAATCGGCGTAAAAGCGAAAGATTTTCACGCGTGTTTCAGTCATTATGCTTTCAGAGGATGCTTTATACACGTTGTTACAAGAAAATATCAAGTTCTGAAAAAAATTAGTAAACTTCCTGGAAGAAAACATGAATACGAAAGAATTTCCCTGACTTTTCCATAAAATATCACATTTTTTAGTTTTCCCTGACAATTCCCTGATCTTGTTTAGGCATTTTCATTTTTCCTGACAATTCTAGGTTTTCCAGGTATATGGCAACCATGTTTTTAGTGGACTTTATAGGGCTATATTAGAATAAACTTGCCTAAAACACCCCTCACAAAAATTCTATGAACCCTTAAAAAAACCATGACTCTTTACACACAGTAGTAAACAAATATATTCTTATTCAGCTATTTTTGTAGTTCAAAATAACGCTGCGTATTTATTCTCCTCTTTTTCACATTTTGACTGTTTTCACCCCTGTTTGAAACTCTACCCAGGGATGAGTTTGGTAAAAAATCAAAAAGCTGAAAACAAAACTCCAAACGTTTTACGCGTAAAACGAATGAATCTGGATAAATATGGTTTATGTTATCCAAAACTTGAGGTTTTGAATGTTATTTTGTATTTATATTTTGTAATTCAAAAGTTCATTTCTGTAGTATATGAGAAGTTGTTTTAGAATTTTTCAAGGTCAGAGATTACTTTCAACAAGTTTAACTTTAGATATTATTAATGGTAAAGAAATATATAAAATTCCACATGAATGCAAAGAACATAATATTGAATTTATTGTAGAAAGTATTCCAAGGGATGGATATCGAAATAGTTATTGTAGACAACAAAATGACAACCTGTTAGTGGTAAAAAAAATTTTTAAACAAAAGAATGTTGAAAAGAAAACTTCAAATATTAAAGTAATTTTTAAGTTAATGAATAGCAACACTAAACTATTTTGCTTTAAAATGTTTTATTAATTAATAATAACTATGATTTGTGAAAAAAAATAAAAATAGTTTATTTAGATTTTGTGTTTTGTTTTGGAATAAAAATCAAAATAATAGTTGAACATAAATATTAAAAAAAAATTCAATTATCTCTGTCAATAAAAAAAGAAATGTTTTCTAAATGCTCTCTTATTCAAATTAACTAGCAAAACTAAGAAAAGGATAATTCCTATGCTACCAATGCGAAAGACGATTGACTACTCTATGTGACGTCACGCAGTCAGTGCGAAGGCTTTCTTATGTAGGAGGTGTTGTTGGTCAGTCCGTAAGAAAAATGTTTCAAAATAGAGGCACCTAGATGTAGGGATACACATTGTTCTGTCATCAGGCATGGTATAGATTAAAAAAAAAAAAAAAACTTTAAAAGCGATGGAATCCGGCAAAAACTTTAGATTTTCAACAAGTCAAACAACTTTAAGCAACTATACCATATTGACAAACAGGCCAAATATAATTAAACCTAGTTTTCTAAATTTTTAAGCTACATTTTAAGTACTAAAATCTTTACATTTAAATTTTTATTCCTACCGCTCAGCTTGTTCAATAAAATAAAAAGCAACAAACAATTTTACATACAAATGCAGTTAAAATAACAACTTTAAGCACAGCTTCTTTAGAATTTTTTTAATTAGGACTAATTTTCAGAATATTTTTATACAAAATGATATAAAATTTTTAGTATAGATTCACATGAAACGGCGAAATCGATCCTTAAACAGGCACTAATATAGCGGCTATCGCATTTACGGAAGTCTAGGCGAATGGCTACAAAACGGTGTTGAAAATCTCGGTAATAGCCGGTATTGTATCAGAGTAAACCTCGGCGAAAATGACCAACACTCTAACAAAAGCAATAGCGCTTGCAATACCGGCGAAAATCTAAATATCAGCCGAAATGAAAATCGCGACAACGTGCGTATCGGCGATAGCGTCCACGATATCTGCACAAATTTCGGTAATATCGACATTTTCTTGGTAATACTAGAGCAAATTTCGGTAATATCGGATGTTATCAAAGTACAGCATTCCAAGAAAAAACAACTCTCACGCCAACTGAAATATCAAAGTTAGAACCTAATATACCGGAGCAACTCTCACAACGCTATTGTATGGTCGTAACACTCGACGAAAATTACCATCACAAAATCTCGGCGATAGCGCGATTCCTCATGGTAATATCAACATTCGCTCGGTAACATCGGAGCAAATCTCAGATTTTACAACAGGGTAGCACACTCAACGAAAATGCCCATCACATAAACGTAAATATCAGCGTTAGCGCCAAAGATACCGGAACAATTCTCAGCAATAACGCTGTTATATCAGCGTAATACTCTGGGAAAATGGTCACCACAGCAACCTAAATCACAGCGATAACGCACGTCCTAGCCACACAAATCTCAGCAGTGACGGACATTACATCAGCGTAACGCTTAATGCAAACAAGCAACACATACTATCGTAAATAAAAGATAGTTCTGTGTATGAAAGATTTGGAAGCAAGAGCATTATTAGTATACGTTAATCGCGTGAAATCGGAAGAAGGAATTTACATTTTGAGCAGAGAAAAAAATGACACAAAAGGTTCAAATTTCGGCGCCGTTGGAAGTATACAAAATGCGAGTTTGAGCGCCAATCTGACTAAAAAAATGCATTTCAGTGGATTTTTGTACTTGGAGCAGGAATAAGGCATGAATGTGATGCGACCCCTGAGCGATAGGTTTCCCGATCTTTCGGAAGTGAAGCTGCTTCGCGGTTCAGCCTTAGAAAAAAAGTTAGTTTTCCGTGGAAAAGAAAAAGCCGGAAAACGCAGATTTTTTTTCAGGAATTAAGAAAAGCGGAATTCTTTTTTTTCTAAAAAATTAAAAAAGCGGAATCCCGCCACATGGCGGAAGAAACTCATCCCTGATCTTTATACTCCATTAAGGTGTAAAATTAATTTACAAATACAAGAAAAGTATCAATTAAAGGTATTTTATTCAGGCTACTGAACTAAAGTTTTAGGCATGGAATTTTTTTTAACTGTTTTATTCAGAAAAAGAATTTTATGAACGATGTTGGGTGTTTTTTTTTTTTTTTTTTTTTTTTTTTGTGTGGAATTCTATGGAAATTTGGAAAAGGATCTAAGTATCTTTTCAAAAAAGCCTTCAAAGTTAAATTTTAAGATATGTACAATTAGGTTTATAACTACTATAAAATAATTAATATTATCCGCACAAAACTAAAGAACAGAAGTCATTTCTATGTTTTCTTCTAATCACTTCCTTGGAAAATATAAAAAGAAAGGGTAAAATTAGCCAATATTTCTCCCAAACAGAACTCTAAAAAGTTAAATTTTGAAAAGTAAAAAATTTGGTTCGGAACTGCAATAGAATAATTAATATTATTCGCACAAAACCAAAGAAACAGGAATCATTTCAATGTTTTCTTGTATTTTTATTCGAAAATATAAAAGGAAAGAATTACATATCTCAGAATTCTCCAATGCAGCATGTAGAACTCTTAAAAAGTTAGATTCTGAGAAGTGCAAAATTTGGTTCGGTATTACCAGGGCCGTCGCTAAGAATTTTGGTTGGGGGGGGGGGGGCGTAGATATCCTTTTGCCAACTGAAATCAAGGCATGTCCGGTGTAAATGTAGAAAATATAAATTAAGGTGCTAATAAATTGTTAACTAATTTTTATTAATGTAAAATTAACGTATACATAATTTTTAATTAATATATGAATAATTCCTGCATAATTAATTATTAATTAATGTAAAACTAATTGTTAATGCATTTTTTTTTATATTTAATTGTGAATTGTTTTATTTAATGGGAAATTAGTTTAAATTATTTTTAAATTACTGTCTAAACAATTTTTAATATTTTATGGCATTTTATTAATACGTACCTAATGTCAAATTTTAATTCCCATCACATTATAGTTAAAGTTCTTTCAAATACATTTAATTTTTCATTCCTTTTTAGTAAATTAACCCTTCCTCTCCAAACAAAGGAGATTATTTTTGGAAGCATTTTTATTTAGGGGTAGGGGGGGGGGGAGACTTTTATACCTTGCAGATAGATAGAAGTTTCCCCGACAATCTTAAACCAATTCAGTAAACTGATTCTCAGTTTACTGAATTTTCATTTCGATACATTTTTTTTTTTATATTTTCAAATTGCAGTTTCGAAAAGAAAAAAAAAAATTAAACGTGTAAAAGTGGTTGGAAAATAGCACTTTAACACGGAATCAAATAAATGAAAATTATTGATCAAATTGGTGATTTTTGTATAATGAATTGTATAAAGGTTGATCAAAAAACAAATTCTGAAAAAATTCTTCTTTTTAAAATTCTGGTGGACTATTGCTACTACAGAAAATTCCCTACGCGAAGCAATGCAATTTTTATAATAGATACAATGTCAGGGACATAAGAAACATGCACTTGCCCTCCTTCTCCTCTGGATTTCGAAAAATAAAGTAACGTGGGAAAAAAATGGTAAAATTTACAAGAAAATATATATATGGATATTAATTCATCAATTTGAACAGAACATTAATGAACAATTATTAACTAACATCCAATTAGGAAATCCAATTCCCATCTTCGAAAAATCAAGGATTAAACAAAAACTTTTGTCGCCTTACATCTCCCTGCAAGTAATCATATAGGCATTCATGGATACTATAATTGCATTGCAAAAGACAACTGTTATTAAAAACAATTTGTTAATTATTTAATTTTTAAATACTTTTTAACACTTTTCCTAACTAAAAAAGAAAATATTTTGATTTTTCTTGAAACGTGTGTTAATAGTAAAACTTAATGTTTTTGTAACAATTCAATCCAGGAACCTACTTCTTAAAAGTAGTTACTTCGAGTATATATTTTTTATCAAAATTGCTGGATTTAATTTAATGATTTTTTTGTTGTTTTTCACTGATGTTGTATGGTTTTTCAGCAATAATTTCTGCAAATATTACTCATTTTTTGAACAATAATCGTTTGCTCAAGAAGGAAAGTATACTTGAAAATGCAAGGGTTTTTTTCCTAAGCGGGATTAAAAATGAAATGGATTACTTTAGCATTAAACCAAACTATAACATTTATGTGCAAAAAGGTAAGTTATTCGCAACTAATTGAACTTCGAATTTAGAGACAAAATACTCTATAAAAAAGCATGACATAATTTTTAGCACAACATACCAAACTATATAAGGAATAGTACGTGTGAGTTTTTTTGGGAAAGGTGTGGGAAAAGGGGGAAGTTATTCAAATCTACAGTGTTAATCCGATCTTGAGAAAGAACAAGTTGCACATTTGATCTTCAAAGCAAGAGAAACATCACTGTCAACATGAAATTTCCAAAAACCCACCCCCATTTCCCTTACCCACTTGTAATGGTTATGATCCTAATTTGAGATTTATTGATCCAATATGAAATATTTTTAAAGGTATTTAGACTAAAAAATCTTAATTTATCTGAAAGACAATTTTTTCCCGGTGTTTTGAATATTAAAGTGGTGAAATCCAGGATAGGTTGGTTGGATGTTTTTCAAATTTATTAGGCGCAAGGGCAACACAAAGGCCAAACTGCGTCAGAAATCGAGGATAGGAGTGAAAGGATACTCACAATTTGCAATACACTGAACCTGGTTGTTTGTATTGGACAATGTCGTTCCACAGCTATTTGAGCACGGGGAACATTAAGAATTTTAGATAGTATTATAATAAACCTTTCAACACTTTTCCAAAGATTATTTTGTTAGAATAAATTCGATATCGCCTTCCAGTTTACAAGTGGCATGCATTATTTTGGGAATGCATTTTCAATATATGAAGTACAAGGTGGTCATAAAGAAACTTTGCCGATATATGGGCCTTTAGATTCCGTTCCGTTTAACATATCGAGATGAGATTTCAAGTATAGTTATTCAGAGGTATGAGCTCGAGAATCTGTGAATTTCAACAAATGGCGCTCACGGTTATGGTTAGTTACATGCACGACATTTTCAAATGACAACGTCTACTTTTTTCTGTCGCAAAATGTTCAGCGCATAAGGAAACCCTAGAGAGATGGAACGGTACGTGTATCACAAAAAACGGACGCATTATGCACCCCCCCCCCCCCAAAAAAAAAAAAAGCTCTGCGAACGGCCAACAAAAACTCGATTAAGGCGCACGATGGAAATTTGCATTTGACAGAGGTCAAAGTTCACGAGTGCCATCACAGGCAATTTAATCGGCTTTCTAAGCTGAATATTTGGAGAGCGGCCTCCATTGCTCCGATAGTGTTTTTACTGGCAGTTCACAGATCTGTATTTTGTGCGTCCATTTTTTGTGATACACGTACCATTCCAACGCTCTTTAGGGTTTTCGCATGCGGTGATCATTTCTAGATAGGAAAAAATAGGCGTTACTATTCGTAACTATAACCGGGGTAATAGTGAGCGCCATTTTGCCGAAATTCACAGAATTCCGACCTTATATCTCTGAATAACTATACCTGAAATCTCATCTCGATCTGTTGAACGAGACTGCCTTTAGAGATCCATATATCGGCAAAGTTTCTTTATGACCATCCTGTACATAACATCATTTATGGAGTTCTACTTGACATTAATTGCAATAACTTTGTAAAATGGGGGTCAATTTTCGTATACAAAATTTTGGTGTTTTGAAATTTTGTATAAAACCTTTAACTCATATGATGTATACATTACATACTTTATATAAATGACGTTTAATGTGTATGTCATGGCTTTTGAGGCCTTGTCTTACGTACCACAAATACAAGTATACCATTGACTGTAACACATCAAAGTTATCTAATGTCAGTGAAGATATCAATGATTAGATTATTTTAATGCTCCTGTCAAAAAGGATATACTTACTCCAATTCAAAATTGCCGACCGTCAACTGAGGCTGCATTGTGATCACTATAATACTAATGATTTTATAATACTAATGATGAGTTTAATTATTTGTACTTTTTCCATTCAATATGTTTTGAAACATGCGTCAGTAGGGATTTTTAAAAGAAGGGATGAAATTTCAGAAATTTGCCGACTACCAGCCTTTCTAAAAATTTATGGTAATATTTATATGGTAATATTTGCGTTCCTGGTCAGTGGCGGCTAGTGGGCAGGTAAAGTGGGGGGGCCCGATGAAAAATAAAAAACTTGGAGTTTGCGAAGTAATATATATATATATATATATATATATATATATATATATATATATATATATATATATATATATATATATATATATATATTGAACCATAGTACGTATAATTTGATCTCTTCCAAAAGTTACAACAGTTTACAATTCTATATATAGTACATTAAACTAAAAGGCCAGTTTAAAAATTGGTTGCATGTGAATTAAATTTGCTTTAATTAAAAAACCTTAGAAAAATAAAAATGAAGTATGAGTGAGAGAACATTTTATTTTGAACCTCATTGTTAAATAAGGAAAATATCTATAGCGACTAATTTAAATTGTTTAAGACTGTTAAGCAAAAGTTACCAACATTATTAAAAAGTTTTCTAAGTAGGTTATACAATAAAATTTCAATTCATCAAAAGGCGTCGATCTTTGCTTAGCGCAAAGTCATCAACAATTTTGTTTATGTCCAATTCAGTTTTTTCGATGTATAGAACTGCCAAAAAATTTAAACGGTTTTGGCCAATAGTGTTTCTTAAATAACATTTTAAGAATTTTAAAGAAGAAAAGGCTCTTTCACTTGTTGAAGAAGACATTGGAATAAACAACATAATTTTATAAAGTTCTGATATTAAAGGAAAAGCTGGAACTAAGTCTCTTAAACATAAAAAACTTAAGCGATCAGAAAAATTCAAACTATTTGATTCAGAATTCTTTATCATTCTATTAAACATATTTAACTCGTACTATAACTTATTAAAATCCATATTGTAAGTTTTAGAAACAAGCATAATACTATCATCAAATTTTCAACATCCCACATCATTTTATGCACAGTAAAGCTGATAGGGTCAGATTTTTTTAGTACTTTTAGCTAGCACTGTAGGAACTTGAAACTACCTAATTATAAGGTCCTTAATGACTTAAGCAATGCTTTAAAATTCTGTTTGACATTATAATAGTAAATTAAAATACAAAATTTCTTTAAGCTGTAGGTCCCGGCCTGATTAGCTGTCATTGGACATAAAAATAGGTCGTTGAGCGTACAAACCAACTAACCAAAATACCAATTACATAAAATATGTGAAACTATAAAAACCGATATTGCTCAATCACTATTCTGTACAAAAGAAAAAGAAAATAAAGATTTACGAGTTACAAACTATACAAATCTAATAACTCGATTAAAAATTCTGCAGCATATGCACAGAAAAAAAATTTCGTTAAATATTACATGAATTTAAGAATTAAAATACAAATCACATATACATGAAAGACAAAAAACTATTAAAAAAATGCTTGCTTACAACAGCAAATAAGTTTTAAAAGTAATTGAAAAAAATATATCTCTATATATATAAGGCAAAGCCCTCACTCATCACTAATTCTCCCACTTCCCACATAGTCACAACTCTGAAATTCGGCACCACAAATATCAACAATGGTAAAAATAGAAAAAGTAAGCTATTCCGATCTCGATTAACCCACTTTAAGGGTCGAAAAGGGGTTAAACGTTCCAAACGAAGGACATTCGAATATCCTACTTCTCATTTCGTCACAACTCTAAAAATTGGTGTGAATATCAATAAAGACAAACAAAGAAAAAGTAAGCTATTCCGATCTCGATTAACCCACTTTAAGGAGTGGAAAAGGGGTTAAACGTTCCAAACGAGGAATATTCGAATGTCCCACTTCCAACAAGGCCACAATTTTGAAAATTGGCTTAAATACCAACAATGTTAAACATAGAAAAAAAAAAGCATGCTAATCCGATCTCGGTTAACCCACTTTAAGGGGTCGAAAAGGGGTTAAACGTTCCAAACGAGGGATATTCGAATGTACCACTTCCCACATATCCACAACTTTGAAAATTGGTGCAAATGTCGACAAAGGCAAACATAGAAAAATTAAGCTATTCCGATCTCGATTAACCTACTTTAAGGGGTCGAAAAGGGGTTAAACGTTCCAAACGAGAAATAATCGAACGTCCTACTTTTCATTTCGTCACAACTCTAAAAATTGGTGCAAATATCAATAAAGACAAACGGAGAAAAACTAAGCTATTCCGATCTCGATTAACCCACTTTAAGGGGTGGAAAAAGGGTTAAACGTTCCAAACGAGGAATATTCGAATGTCCCACTTCCGACATGGCCACAATTTTGAAAATTGGCTTAAATGCCAACAATGTTAAACATAGAAAAAGCATGCTAATCCGATCTCGGTTAACCCACTTTAAGGGGTCGAAAAGGGGTTAAACGTTCCAAACAAGGGATATTCGAATGTACCACTTCCCACATGTCCACAACTCTGAATATTGGTACAATTGTCAACAATGGTAAACATAGAAAAAGTAAGCTATTCCGATCTCGATTAACCCACTTTAAGTGGTCAAAAAGGGGTTAAACGTTCCAAACGAGCGATATATTCGAATGTCCTACTTCTCATATTTTCACAACTCTGAAAACTGGTGTGAATATCAATAAAGACAAACCCAAAAAAGTGAGCTATTCCGATCTCGGGTGGATCAAGGAGTGGAAAAGGGGTTAAACGTTCCAAACGAGGAATATTCGAATGTACCACTTCCCATATGGTCACAACTCTAAAATTTGGTAAAAATATCAACAAAGACAAACACAGAAAAGTTAAGCTATTCCGATCTCGATTAACCCACTTAAGGTTTGCAAAAGGCGTTAAACGTTCCAAATTAGGGATATTCGAGTGTCCCACTTCCCATTTGGTCACAATTCGGAAAATTGGTACAAATATCAAAAAAGATTAAACAGAAAAAGTAAGCTATTCCATTCTCGATTAACCATTTTTAAGGGGTTGAAAAGGATTTAAATGTTTCAAACGAGGGATATCCGAATGTTCCTCTTCCAATGTAGTCATATTTCTGATATTTGGTGCAAATGTTAAAAGGGTAAATGTTAAAAAAATAAGTCATTCGAATATCGATTAACGAATTTTTAAGGGATGAAAAGTCGACTCAATATTGAAACTATACGAGGATTAACTTAATGTCTCAATTCCAATGCAGCTACTACTTTGAAATTTAGAACTAAGAGCAGACATTAACACAATAAACTATTCCAATTTACTATTCATAATTATAAATTTCGTTTAAAATGTCAACAAAAGAAAGTTCCTATTTTGATAAATCAATTTGTCGGGATCGAAATGGGAGCAAACGTCTGAAGTGTAGAATAGATGAATGTCTTTTGATCGCTAAAATGCTAATGGTAAAATTTCGTAGCGCAGCACGGGTATTCAGCTAGTATATATATATTTTAAAGTCATCAGTAATGCTACTAATATTTCAGTCCACCGATATTTTAATTATTAATTCATGCAAAATAAATTTGGTTTATATAACAGTTAATAAAATGTGACAAAACCTTTGAAAGTACAATATTTACAATTTTGCAAACAAAATTGAAGGTATTGTTATATTGACCAGTTCAAGAGTTTTAAATTGAATTACTTGATATTTTTTGAATAGTAAAATATATCTCGTTGTATATTTTTTTGGCACAAGAGCTAAGGGAGAATTATACTGCAACGGAATATTCTTCAATCAAAAATTTTTTCAGTACTATACATTTACTTATTTATTACAGAATTTTTTCTAAAATTATATCCTCTCTCTTTTATTTATACTACCCAATAAAAGGATAAATGTCGTTTCAGCCCAATTCTAGTAAAACCATTTATTTTTTATAAGGAATGCTTTGTTGTCTTTATAGAAACTCTTCTATTAATCGTATTGGAGAGTTACGTTAATGATTGCATACGATATCATATATCAGTGAGAGAGGTAGGACAAATCAACACTTCTGATTATTTGGGCGAAATTTAAATACTCAGTTATTTTTCGAGGCAAAGAGTAGATATCAAAACAAAAACCTATTGTTGACTCATACATTTTACTAAATAAAGAGTAAAATTTAAAACAAAAAACTTACCGATGTTATTTATTATAATGTATGTAAAATCTTTCATAATGTATGTAAATGTATGTAAATTCTTTCGCAGTCGTACAAGTTGAAGACACTAAAGATAAACGTCCGATCCCTGACTTCAAAGTAAGAATTGACCATTTCCTTGCAAATCCCAGGACCAGGAGGTGTCTTGGTAATATGAAACTCATGTTATGACAAAAAACCAGGATGTCACGTGAAAGGGAAGGAATGGCCCTCTTCACATTATAGAATTTTCTGTCTTATCTCTTTAGGTTTCAAATTCAAGGTCGTCCAAAGTAAGGGGACATTTTGTTCCCCCAAGCACAGTCTGGGGAAACTAACATCCTTTGAAGATGGCAAGTTAGAGTTTTAATCGGAATTGTGGGTTCTTACAATATTCTGTGGAATTGCAATAATACTACAGTACGATTATTCAAGGTTTTTTTTTTTTTTTTTTTTTTTTTTTTTTAATTATGATTTAGGCTTTTATTTTTGTAATTTATTTACGTGCGTTATTTTTTATATCAAATAAATTTTAAGGGGTATCCTAACGCTATTACAGTAAAACAAATTGGCATCTCATCAAGAGGAAGATTGCACAATGCTATCTGATGTAAAAAATTTACTCACTCTTTTCGATCAGATTGGTAAAAAAATTTGAATAGTCAGTTACAGCTACATTGGAAATTACTTTCAAAGGAACACTTTCAGTTTTCAGAAACAAAAGGATTTTTCTTTAGAGTGAGGTTTTCTCTCTTTCCACAAGACAGACCCATAATCAAGGCAAGACCATCCTATTTTTTGTGTGAAATAAATTATTTACTTTCATTCAACTTATTTTTTCAAACACAGATGTGCATAAAGATATCGGGGATTTCAAATCCATTCTTTCAGCAATAAATTCTAGTATGATTTACTTTATGAGCCTAGTAACAAAATAAAAAATATCGATGCGTAACATTAATATTGGGTCTTTGATCTAATGTGATTAACTTTTATTTCGGTTGGGGATCTCCTTATCCTAACCCTCGGCTACGAGCCTGCCTCCCACTCATAGATCAGAAAACCGTGTCAAAACACGAAACTCGGGAATTTTGTAATTTGAGAACCACACAAGGGGTACAGACTCGCAGGATATTGCAGGTGGCGAAAATCAGTCCCCCCGTCTTTTTTCCATTCCGTTTCTTCTACCGTGCAAAGAAAAAGAAGCTCGATCAGGTGACCTAAATATCCATCCATAAGGACATTTATTAGTTGAGTGAAAGTGGACAGTTTCAAGATTAAAAAACCAGTTAAATCAGTATATTAACTAATAAATACAAAATTTATTTAAAAAAAAAAAAAAAAAAAAAAACATTTGTAAAAAAAAAAGAAAAAAAGAGAGAGATAGAGAGGGAAACGACCAAAAAAAGTGAGGGGGCCCGGGCCCCCCCCCTGGCCCCCTGCACCAGCCGCCACTGTTCCTGGTCCATCATTGTAGCCGGAAAAAAAAGACTCCGACTCCCCTATACTGCCGATTCGTCAAACTCGGGTCACGCTGCATTCAGATATTTTTAATATTTTTTTTCCATTTTATTTCCCCCATTTAATTCGATTTTATTGTGGATCGACTTTAGAAAAAGAAATATCTCGATAACATTTTTGAAAATTTGCCGACTGTCCAACTTTTCAAAACTTTGGGGGGGCGGGTCGCCCCCTACGCCCCCTGTTCCCGTCGTCCCTGGGTATTACAATTGAACAATTAATATCATACGTACAAAACCAAAAAAAAAACACACTCATTTACTTCCCTCTGCATTTTCTTTTTACTTTCATACAAACGTGGTGCCATCTGTGAGAAATTTTAATACTTATCTGTCTTTTTGACGATTTTGATATGACCCATAGGAGTTCAATCTTTGAATCCAAACTAGTCTCTGTATAAGTGCCTTTATAGTATCTTTCCTTAGTGAAAGATACTCAAAGTCATTCAATCCCCCTTCCTAAAACACAGAAACTCATGCTATCAGCGAGCTACATGGGCGCCCGCAGAAATATTTGCAGGGGAGGGGGGGGGGGGGGGGGCAAGATTTTTAGCAAAATTATTAATTTTTTTAAATTTTAATCAATAGTTATGCATTTTAAACTATACTGTTTGATAACAGTTAAAAAAAATTCATAGTATATATTTTCTAAAGTGCAACCCTGTTAAAAAATATAAAAATAAAAAAAATAATAAAAATATTTTTAACGATATTTTATCATCCAACTAGATCTCACGGCATTCAAGAGACAGTGTTTAGAACAGAGGGACACGAAGAGGCAAAAATACAGAAAAGGAACATTATATTTCTTCCAAGTTTTGGAAATAATTAAAAAAAAAAATTCAAAATGAAATACAGAGTCAGTATAAGATATGTTTAATTGAATTTTAAAAATAGATTTCAAGATAGTATATCTGATGACGTAAAAAGCAAAATATTTTTCCTAAAGCTTTGAGAACTACACAGGAAACGATTATGCAATAAAATAAATATATACTTCTACTCAGCCTCCAATAATCCAAGACAATAGGTACCAGTAGCTATAAAAAACGACATAGAAAAGAAACAAAAGAATAAAATAATAGAAAAAAAAATGCTTATTGTAACATAAAAACCAAAACGGCCTTTTTATCTTGGAATTTACACCTTTTCTCTCATTATTATTTTAGTTTTCAAGAGCTAGGGGAGTGCTAGTGCACCTCCTTGCACCCTCCTGGGGGCACACATGGCCAGCTATTATCCAGAATTGGGCAAACATAATTAACCAAACAGACGCTGTGAAACAATGGCTAATTGAACTAGACATCACTGTTATTGCTTTGCTCTGTAACAGAATTCTGTTAGAGAGGAAAACCTCCTTGAGTAGCCTACACTATGGTATAACCGACTGCAAAATATAAATATATTTTTTTTTTTTTTTTTTTTTGCATAACATATTTTTACAGTAATCTTTCACACATATACCGAATTAGAAAACTGATTACTATAGGTACAACATACCAGAGTGGATCCCCTCCCTCATTGATTATTTTTTGTGTTACTTAAATATTAATGGCAATTTTGATTATCGCTTTGATTAAATTGATGGCAAGAAATTCATATTTTTAATAACTAATGCGTTACTAAAATACATTATCATATTGTATGGTATTGATCAAGTGCACTGAACAGAATATTGATAATGGACGATTCCCGCATTTTATTATTATTATTCAATTCTAAATGTTTCGAAAAGGCCAAAAACATAAAAATTTCTGCTCAATACGCTTTTTTCTTGTTTTTAATTTGCGATCAAAATTACCTTGTTAGAGGTTGGCGAGAAAACGACTCATTTCATTGACATTGAATGTGATGTCACGGCTTCGCAAACATCTTAGCTTGAAATACAGCAGCGGAAACCATTGCAAGTTTCTCGCAAATCCCGCCAACCTGTACGGAATGTGGCAATAGTCTACCAACACGCCAACTTTTTTAACACTATCTATTTGGCAGAAACCTCACGATAACCATAAAAACGATAGGGTCCCTTTGCGTCACGAATTTTATTGACTGTTTTGATCGGACTGGTTTTGGCTCGGTTTTGGGGCATTTTCTTTTCTTAATATTTAAATAACTAATTTTTTTAAAGAACTTTTGTTTAAATATTTGGAATCAAAAAGAAATTTTTCATAAATATGTACTAATTTCACTCGGTTTTAAAAAATGCGGGAATTGTCCATTACACAATAATTCCATTTTAATTACGTGCATTATGAAAAAAGAAGAGATTTTCATAAGAATATTTCAGGCTATTTTGGGGTCTCCAAATTTAAGGGCTCCATGGCACTGGCCCTATGCAAAATAAGGCCCTGATCTAACACATACCTTTACAGTAAATTGGACGACTGAATTGCTTAGTAATTTGAACACATTAACATGTTACAATGTGTAAGTGCAGCATTCATTACGAAAACCGAGTTAGATCTCAAGAAACATTAAAATGGCGTCGTCGATCAAGTATCATTATTGTAAGAGTTACCTTGATCACTGAGGCACTCACTGCCTGCCTTACTCTGTAACGCTGTCAATGAAAGAATTTTAATCGACCATTGTTCAAACTCTTTCCTGTTGACAAACTTGTTTTAATCAAAATAAATAAAAGATGTTTGTACGTGAATGCATAAATTCATATTCCTTTTTAATAAATAAATTTTGAAACGTAATTTAAAGCATATTTTTTTCCGTTAGGGATGTTTTATCAGTTAAAATTAGATGCAAACACCAAACATACAGAAACATCCAACAGAATTTGCTCTATGTTGACTAGGGCGTATTGAAAACAACTTTTATTGGAAATTAAAAATTTCAAGTTGATAAAAAGTTGCCACTATGCGCACATATTTACCTAAAAAAATTGTAGTTCAATTGAAAAATATTTAGGTCTCCCGGAATAGACCTGAAGTTTGATGTTTTTTTGACAAAAACGAAGATTTAAATTTCTTTTTTTTTTCAAACATAAATATAAAGCAAATATTTATTTTCAAGAATAAAAATGTGAAGTTAGAATACTAATTAAAAGTAATAAAAAAATTATAACTGTTATTTAACCTTTAGGTCTCCCTGAATCTACATGAAAACTTTAATTTTTTTTTACAAAATACGGATATTTCTCAATTCCCAACCCCTTCTTTTGGTTAATTTCAATTATTTTATTCATAGTCTAGGTATAGTAGTACAGCATTTTGAAATATCGGGAATATTATTTTATGAAATGGTGTTTGCTAAACTCGCTCTGCAGACACGCAGCAGCAGACAGTGGCTCAGGGTGAAACGTAGTATAATCATTACAATTTATAACAGCTGCATCGATAAGAAAACTATTCAACGTCTTGGTTATGATGGTACTGCATGAAATACTGAAGTCTCTAAATGATCAATTTCATTTCTCGAAAGTACTTTAAAATAACCAGTATATACAGTTGTTTGTTTACTTCATTTAAACGAATTGCCACTTAGGAAAGTCATGATTACTCTCAATGGTCCAAAATATGTTGAATATAGTTCTTATACCAAAGATACGTGTTCTTCTAGTTTATTTATGTGACCACATTTACAACTTACAATTTTTATACTTATTGCTTCATCCTTTTGATTATATATATAGAGTGAAAAATAATTGAACTAATACCTTGATGGCATTTTACCCTTTCACAAAAAATCTTTGATTTATCTATTACCACTGACTGGTTTTTTAGTGTTACAACATTTAAATCCCATAAAAGAGCACTTGCTAATTGAACTTCTTCTCTAATAGAGATTGGCTCTACGGTCACATTCTCTATAAAAAGAAAGTAGATTTTCTGGCAATTCTTATTTCCTTGAAATAATTAAACTTCCTGGCTTTTCTCTGGCTGTAATAAACAGGGTTCCCACTCAAATCACGGAATGAAAATCAATGACTTTTTAATGATTTTTAAGGACCTAATTAATATTTTTAAGGACCTTTGAAAATTTGTTTTCAGTCATCATGTCTATATATAAATTTTTATTAAAGTATAATCTACCATAAAAGTTACAAGTTGGTGGTTGCGTAATACAAATAAGTCGGAAAATTTCGATGTGGTGCAGATAAGTGGCGATTAGGCGGGGATAGCAAGTCCGAGTTGTGTTTTCATAAATTTTGCAGTTGGCCACACAACATCTGCAAAAATTAAGGACTTTTAAGGACCTCTAGGCATTTTCAAGGCCTTTTAAGCACCTCTAGGCATTTTCAAGCACTTTCAAGGCATTGAAAACGAAGTTCAAAAATATTAAGCACTATTAATGACTTTCAATGATCGTGGGAACCCTGAATAAAGAATATGTAGATTTTAAGATCACACCGTGAATGAAAAAGGGAAGTAGGTGAATTTTCGAAATCTCATGTAGACAACGTATTTCGAAAGTTATGAGAGCAAGATTTCATTTAGATTGCTAAACCTGTAGTAGCTTATACACATACATTCTTCTTTATATAATATAAATTAGGGAATGAGGTATTTATCGGTAGGATCTCTGAAAACGGTGCACTTTTTGTGTTGTACGGCAGGGGTGCCGATCCCCCTCAAGGCCCATGACGCACCCCCGCCCCTAATTTCGAACCCCCCCCCCTCCAATTTAAATTTATCGGATTTAATATTGTTAAAATTTTGGTACTAAAAGATGTAAAAAAAAATTGAAAGTCGTAAAAGTCACTATCCTAATTTCTGAAACAAAGGCTTACAAATTAAAAGCCACATCTGGCCTGCATTGAACGGTCTTGTTTGAGGTAAAAAATTTCAATAAATGTAGAAAATATAAAGTGAAACATATATTGCCAGAAAAAGATTTAAAACAATATATTGTATTAAAATTTATAACAAAAAGAAATAAAAATGTGGATTAGTGCTTTTTCGTTATTTTTATCCTGTTTAATTTTCCATTTAATCAGTTTTAAAGTAATATTCATTACTTTATTAATCTTTTACAAAGAAATGAAGGCCAACCAAACGGTATAGTGGTTAGAATGCTAGCTTCTAGACCGCGAGGTTGCGGGTTCGAGTCCCGTGTTGACATGGGTGTTTGTAAATGTATGTTGGCTTGTCTAATGACGAATGTTTCGGCACACTATAGCCCTCGTGTTGCTGACGGCGCCAGATAATCTGAATACAACCAACTAACAAAGAAATGAAAATCAAGAATATTTTACCTTTTTGTGTACAACAAAGTTCTGAAAGTTATATACGAAATACATATGCATGATAAAGAATTTTGGCTTATGATATAATGAACATTTCTGTATTTTAAATAGATAAAATATGCATATTTTTTTAGCATAGAACCATGAAATTTTACAACTGTGAGTAAATCCTAAATGAATTTAACAATACATATTTTCTTAATAAAATACATATAACCTAAACGATCTTGAATAAAATTCTACAAAAGAGGGTCCACGTGCCTCTTTATATGGATTTGGTTAGTTGGTTGTTTTCAGATTATCTGGCGCCGTCAGCAATACGAGGGCTATAATGAGCCGAAACATTCGTCTTTAGACAATCCAACATACATTTACAAACACCCATGCCTAACACAGGACTCGAACCCGCAACCTCGCGGTCTAGAAGCTAGCTTTATATGGATTTGAAACTATTTATCAGGATATAAAATTAATAAATAACTGTTGATTAATATTTCATTAGGAAATCCAAACATTTAAAAAAAATCCAAATTTAAAAAAAAAAAAAAAAAAAAAAAACAACTTACGTAGTCTTATACCCCACTGAAAATAATCCAAAGTGGCTACGACTTTTAAGAAACGACTTTCTTAAAAGCGAAAGTATTATATAAACCAGTGGGTTGGCACGCATATACAAGCCAGCAAGAGTTTTGAAACCTTTAACTTTTCAAAATATTTTTCTGTTCACACAATGACTAATTTAAAATCCATTATAAATAATAGGCATAATGTTTCTTATATCTTATATCCAGTGCATTTTGCCACTTTTCTTCAGTATTTAAATATTTTTAATACGTAGATGAGGAGCGGGGAGGAGGGGGGGGGGGGGATGCATGCCTACTTCCTCAATACGTCTTCGGCGGGCATCCGTGCTTATTATTTTTACTGAGAAATTGAAAAAGCAGTGCTGCTTTGAATATATTTTGTCGAGTTCAAATAAGTCATGTTTTACTTTGGCTTTACAATATCTGATGGTAACTAGCAAACCTGTATAAAAGTAAAATTTAGTGATCTTCAAGCAACTTAAAAAAGCCATTACAAAAATCAAAGTTCTTACCCTAACATCTTGATAGTCCCAGCACCGGCCAATTTCTTTTATTTTTTTTATCGGAATCGATTGCTTGTGTGCTCTTTTTAGACTGTCCAAAACATGAAATTTCTCTACTCATTCATTTCTTATTAGTCGACCTTACTAAAAAAATTAAATATCGAATTCTTCTCCCCTTCCAAGGTCGCACAGCCTCGATTTGATACTTTTCTAAATCTTTAATTTGTATGTCCTTGTTTACTTTAGAAGGGTGGAGGGTTAGAGTTTCAGAGAAAGCTAATCACCAAGAAGGTTGACGTCCCTTTTACTAAATTGTGATACTTACAGAGGTATCAACCGATTAACCTCTGCATTTACCCCCCTTCCCATTACATACTTTTGAGTGCGATAATCCACTCGTGAGAGTGGAGAGGGTACCAAGATTTAAGGATTAGACCTTAAATATATTTCTACATGATAAAATGTAGGACCTCCACACTTACAGACCACAATGATACTGTTACATACTAATTACTTGCCCCCCCCCCCCCCAAAAAAAAGAAAGAAAATCAACCTTAAAGAAAATGTTACATACTAAATTGCCTTCCCCCGATTTTTAAAGATACTAATCATCCCCCCCCCCCCTTCTCCCTCATCTACAAAATATTATAGTTTTGTTTCATTTATCTTATTTTTTTACGATAAATCCTAATATTTTCTATTTTCTTAACAACCGCCCCCCCTCACCCCAAATTTTAATGACGCTGATTGTGTCCCGAAACCCCCATGTGGCACCCCCTATAACGGGCCTTATTATACTGAGTCCCACCATTGGCTAACGCGCATCACCACTAGGCTTGGGTGATGTATCGATACATCGTCTAAAACCGGTGTGAAATCAGCATCATGAAACCGGTGTCACTATTTTCCATAAACCGATACATCACGATCTTTTTTGACGAGAGCGCGATACACTCATTGCCTAGCACTTCAAGGACAAAAAACCGATGATGTCACAATTCATGCTCGGTGTTTCTAAAATACTATAGAAACGTAGTGCAACAGCTACACCGTGCCGTTTGAGACGATTTCCATTTGCTTTTGTTGTATCGGCATCGTGGTAATCGTATCCGGTATGTGCGATGTTTCTATGATGGAATAGCCACAGATGGAATCGAGCACTTAATCACTCAATACATGTTGCATTCGCTTTTGCATCCCCTGGCTTTTGGAATTTAAAATAAAGTTGGAAAAAAGTGCACATTTCAAGGGGAAAAAAGCACGTATGACGTGTTGAAATTATTATTCAATTTTACGATGTATTTTTTTTTTTTTTTTTTTTTTTTTTAGGTCTCGCATTTATTTCCTATTACTTTTTTACAACTGAGTACTGTAATTACGAGGTGGTTTTCAGGCGCCAGTTAGTCTAGTAATATTGGAGATTCCATGAAAGAAGTATTCCTTTTATTGTTTGAACTTTTTTTTGTTGTTTTCTCAACTTATGAAAAACGTTTTGATTTTTATGTAATTTGTCATAAGACCTTGATATTCTATTTTTGGAATTCAATTGAGTATTTCCTAAACTTTCAGTGTTTCATTTTTTTTTCTCTAATGTGGAAGAAATAAAATATTACATTTTTGTATTTTTAAATCTTTTACATTAACCTCAGGATTTTTTTATCTAACATTTTTACCCTTTGAGAGCTTTGCTTTATTTATTAACTCAAGGGGGTTGCGGTATTCTTGCGTGGTAATTTCTGTCTGATTCTTACCCAGTTAAGATAATCAGGTTGTTTATTACTATGATGGTTTGTTATATCTGCGAAAGTCAGTATGAACTAGCGCATGAACGGATCACAGTTATGTTTCTATAGTTTGATTGATTAAATACTTATAAACGATTTTTTTCGCATTTACGTTGAAGGATTTTCTCTTCTGACTCGTAAGTAAATAAATGTTTTTTACTTTTTTTTTTCAGTTTGTACGATTTGAAAAAGTTTATTTTCATAAGATTAATTACTCAATCCAACATTGCTTCTTAAAAATGCTGAAATGCAGATTTTTTTGGCACAAAATAAAGATCATTAGAATTTTAAATTTTATGCATTAATTTTATTTTTATTGTTTACTAGTTATATTGTATATAGTAAGTAATAAAATATTCATTATAAAGTATGTATTTGATTTAATAATTAAGAATATCCAATAACTAAAGAAACATGTGCATCGCCAGGAAGGAAGTGCACTGCTCCTAGCCCCCCCACCCCCATCTCCCCCCGTAGATAACAACAAAGTAAAATTTCATTAAGATAGAGAAATTGAAAAATCCGGATTAAACCAAAAATAAAATTAAAAAAAAAATTAATGGCATATACCCCTTGGGTGCTTTGTGTATCCCTCTGAAAGTAATTCGGTCGCTGCTCATGTTATTTAAAATAAACTTCTATACTTGAATTCAATAAAATGTTGCAAAGCTAAGAAAGCCTAACTTTCGGCTACATAGCGTGTTATGAAAACGTTGTGTTATAGTATTTTGTAAAAAAAAAATATAGTTAACATCGTGATGTTTGCTTCCCGATATATCGCGATGCAGAAATGTTAACATCGCCCAAGCCTAGCCGCCACTGCATCAAAGAGACTTTCTTTATGTAACATAACGATAAGTAAAACAACTCAGTCGTAAATTGAAATGCAAAGTGTACAGTGGGGACATATGCATAAGAATGAAGTACCATTAGTGAGCAGTTGTAAAAATGCATCCACATTAAAAATCTCGCAACTCATGGAGTTGACTTTTAGTGTGAGATGTGATCTCCCCTGTCATCAGTGTTCACTTGGCACTGTATTCCCATACTTAACATGAGTTTCTTGATGAATTCTAGTGACTAAATTGCTTGTCCCATCTTTTGAACTCTTCTGATGGAAAGTTACCAATACATTTAACCTTTCCACATTGCATATAGCAGAAGCGTCCCACACATGTCTGAGGAAATTTGGATTAAGTGTGACTTTATATTCACCCTTTTTAAGGTTTTTCATTTTCCCTCAGAGTTCCAGGTTCTCCGGGTGCGGAGCAACTCTAGTTTAACCTTTTAAAGCACAAATTTCTATTTTATTTCTGATTTTAATGACGTTTGGTATAGTCTTTAAGGATAGAAGAATGATGGAGTATACTTCCTTATTGCCAAAAAATATTTATTTTAACTTTTGTAAGTGATAGTTTCTACGCTTCGTGATTTCGCGGTAAAACCAGTCTGCGTATATAAATAAAGGTTAAAGTAAGTGGTTTCTGAGTGGAACCACTATGTTTCAAAGGGTTAAGCTGTAGGCCTAACTAAATTTTTGGTTACAACCAAAAGAACAAAATTCAAGTAACTTTGGCAATTTTCAAAGGAATTTTTTATCATGTTCCTTTCTTCAATGTTAACAATAATGTATTTACTTTTCGTCTACTCCTCAGGGCAGCACAATCACAAACAATAACAAGGTTCTAAGTATACAGCAATTCCGTGGTAACTGGTCCTGATCATCTCAAATATTAATTTTTGAATAATGAAACAAATCAGGTGCCACCTCACTCAGTATAAATGATATTTTGATATCCAATAAGCGACTTCTTTAAAAGTAACTTCTTTATATAATTTTGTTTTTTACTTTTAATGCAACATTTCGATATTTTAGTGTTGGGAAGGGGACAATACTGTGACATGGATTTTCCTATTTTAAAGGATATTCAATATGCGATTTAAAATTTAATCATTAGCAACATTTTTAATGCATGACACTAAGTATATTTGAGTTAAAATATTACAACTAAACACTAAAAAATAAAGATACATTTTATTGAAAGTATGGTGTCCCCACCACAAAATTTTTTTTTAAAGTTTGGAAACAAATTTATTCTTTTAAAAGGGTATATTGAGCTTGAGTATACGAATTTCTTCTTGAATTAATTTCTAATTAAATATTAATTTTCAAAAACTATTGAGGACACATTTTATGTTATGAATGGGGACATATTATTTGTTATTTCTGTTTTATGAATTCCAAAACCTACTAATGAAGTGGAATTTGTAATTTTAAATATTTCTAATAGACAGCAGATACCAAGGGAAACCTGTTTTTACACTTGTGTTACCACAATTTGTGGACCCCAGTCGTCACATTAGGCAGGGTGCATACACTTTTTTGGAAGTGAAATTCAAGGACTTTCAAGGCCCTTTTCAAGGATATTTCAACAAAAATCAAGGCCCTATTTTACCGTTTCAGAGTCGATACCAAAATTGAATTTTTTTATATTTTTTTTAATTAACGAAGTTGCAAAAAGAATTAAAATACTTATTACTTAACAACTAAGATGCAAACACATATATTTATTGATAATTATACCTCTTACCAGGATAAGGAAAAAAACTAGGTTAAAAAAAAAGTTTTTTTTTGGGTTTAAACCATGTTTTTTTTTTTGTTTAAACCGGGTCAATTCTTTTCTAATTACACGTACACATATTTATAAATAAAATTTGTCATTAACTAGAATATTTATTGTTGAAATAATAATTAACATTCTTTCTGAAAATAATTTAAACTAAGCAAATAAACAATTATTGCTACTTATGTGGACATTCAAATCACATTAAATTTTAGTACTTTATTTAGAGATACTATTCTTTAAACAGGGTTCATACACATTTTCAGAAAAAAAAAAATCCCTGAGGTTTCCATCGCGGAGTCGATAATTTTTAGCCACAGAAATAGATATAGCCATCATTTTCACAAGTTCTTCGATAACTCGAAAAAAGCGAGTAATTTTTTAAACCCCCCTCCTTCGGCTTTGAGTAAAAATACGATTTTGGAGCAGCAAAATGTGGTTTTGGAGCAGAAAATTATTACATTTAAATTAGTGATGAAGCAAATATTTTTGTATATTTCAACCTTGATATTTCAAATTAATTTAAAGTAAAAAAAAGGTGTAACTTGTTCATAAATACGTTTGCATTGTAAATTTACATTTATTAATTTGATTGCATTACTCAAAAAATAAATTAAAAAGTATGGCATTTATTAACCTCTTTGCCAACAATTAAAATATTAGGAAGTTTTCAATGATGACATGATATCATAAGGTTCGGGGCACAGCATGGCCCTAGTGTTGCTTTTGCGCCACAAAAACTAACCAACCAATCATAAGGTTCGGTTCATCACTGAAAGTTTTTCGAAATAATCTCAGTTAGAGCTACTTTTAACAACTGATGAAATAAGATTTTTTTCTTTAAAAACTCTAGTCTGCCTAGTACCAATTACCTATAGAAGTTCTTCCCAATAATCCAAAATAATTTAATTCGATACAAAGTACTTCCTCCTCCCCTCCCCCCCCCCCCCCCATGCAAAAAAAGTGAAACAAGGCTGCTTAGCGGCAAGCATTAGATTTCATAACTTGTTTGGACTGATAGCTTCACTTAGCAGGTTTTTTAGGGCTATTTGTTTATTGGAAGATAATTTTTTTTTTTAAACTCAAACAAATTAAAACCTCTAACTGAAATTAGACAATTATACTAGCATTTAACATAAAGAAATAACTTCTAATGTAATTAAATAATAAACTAAAACAAGGCAAGCTGAAAAATATTAATTTTTGTAGTGGTTTGTTTTCTAACACTCTCCATTGTGATTATAGAGGGTTCCCATGTGAAATTTCAAGGTCAATGGAAACAAAATGATCTTAAGTCTGGTTATTTGGTTAGTTTTTTTTTTTTTTTTTAAATATATGCCAAAAAAATAATCATGCACTCTTAAAGTACTAAGAAAAATATTTATTATTTTTACTTACAAACAGGCAAGAAAAAAATATCCAAATTGGATGCATAAAGATTGATTTCATGCCTTCTACAGTTTGAATTTAAAGCGCGAATCCCTGGTTGGTTGGTTGAAGTTTAACGGCGCAAGGGGCATACTGCCGCGAATCCCTGATCTTTCCTATCGCTAATTTAAAGGAACAAATATTTGTAAATACAAGAAATCCTTACTTTTTTTTAAATAAAGACATAGCTTAAATCCCCCATTCAAGTTCTTTGTAAAATTTCTAGTCTAGGGTACGAACGACTTTGCGCTTTTTCTGGGAATTGGCTACAATAAAAGAATGACGTAATATGCGTTTTCCCGTTCGTTGCCAGTAGTTAGAAAATGCCGATCCTGAGCCATGGCGGGATGCGGGATGGGATGAGGGATGATGACGTCACCGGAAGGGGGCGTGACCGGATATGACGTCACAGGAAGTGACATCACAGGATATGCCGTCACCGGAAGTCACGTGACCGGAAGTGGAGTTGAGTTGTTCCCCTCCTGCTGTTGTTTTAGTTTCATTATAAGCTGTTTGTGTATGACGTCACAGTAGGTATGACGTCATAATGTGTTTTATATTAAAGTTTTGAGTGGTGGCAACACTTTTTTTAGTTTCGGTTTATCTAGCAGACGGAGCTGAGTTGTTCTAGGACTGCTTCTTAGCGAATAAGTTAGAATGATAGGTTTTTATTGCGTGACGTCACAGTAAGTATGACGTCATAATGTGTTGTATATCAAAGTTTAGAGCGATGGCAACACTTTTTAGTGTCGATTTACCTTTAAGATGGAGCTGAATTGTTCTAGGGCTGCTTCTAAACGAATAAGTTAGAGTGATAGGTATTTTTACTAATGACGTCACAGTGGGTATGACGTCATTCTATGTTAAGATTTACGTTTTAAGTGGTGATAACATTGGATATATACCAAATTTAGTTTTCAGGTGTTGGCAACGAGTTCTGATCGGTCAGCTAAATGCTCGCTTGTGACTGATAAGTCTTAAACATGTGACCAAAAGTTAACTCCTGATTGACTGTTTGGTTTTCTAGCGAGTTACTTACATATCCTTTAGCCAAGTTAAAATACCTGCAACAAAGTTACACAAAAAAAAAATGTTAAATTTGAAAAGTTAATAAAAGTGAAGGCCATTTGCTAAGGGTCTAAAGAACCCTAACCCCGAGCTACACGTGACATTTCAATATTTTACCAAACAATTGTTAAAATATCGACTATCGGACGTTGCCTTCATGGTAACTCATCTACCCACCCCCCTTCCCTAACTAATTTTGAATAAGTTAAGACTTTAGAATTACAATTAATAAATTTTGAAAAATTAATTATTAAAGGTGAGGACCCACCTCCAGCCCGATACCTCTTTTAGGAAGAATTGGTACCGCCTCACTCCACCCTAACAAAAAAAAAAAAAAAAATCTTATTCCAAAGAACGTATATTTCCTTGAAACTTGAGGTCACTAATCAACCATATGATGATATCCTTTAAGAAGATATCTTCACCTCTTAACAATTTTAAAGTTTTAGTCTAAAAGATTAATGTTGGACACAAACTATTTCTAGAATAGAGTTACATTAAAAATTAAATTTAAGAGTGTCCAGTTTTTTGAAGAAGACTTGTGGGAACGTATATTTCCCAAAATTAAATTTAATGATCACATACAAAATCCTGAAAAAAAAAAATTAACGTTAAATAAGTTTTTAAATATTTAGTTAAAGTAATATTTTAGTTAAATTAAGGCTTAAAGAGATAAAAAAATAAAAAAAATTTAAGGATTAAATGAATGATTTAAGGAATTTTGAAGTGACCATAGGCATAGCTGGTTATGCCATCTTCCAGCAGATACCGCTTGTCGTCATAGGCCGACAAGGCTCTCTTGGTTTGTTGGAGTGAGAAGATGTTTAAAAATTCACTTACCGAATAATCGAAACGAAATCTGCGAAGCTAAAATAACTGTGAATAACTACACAAGTACGAACAAAATCGCGATGAGAAAAAAAACACGAAGTATTAAACACGTCTTTCACACTCAGGTATCTAAGTAGAAATGGCGAGACGGTAACCGGTAGCGTCTATATATGAAGGGTGATCACGTGACTTCACCGACCAATCAGGTTTCACGGTAGAGGGTGCTACTGACTATCGACCCGTCAGAAGGGAGGGGAGCGAGACTAGGGATGTTTCAACACGCTTCAACGCGTTTGCGAGTTGAGTTGTTGTGTAACGATCTTGCTTGAAACAGTTAAAGTGATAGATAATTTGTTCGTGACGTCATAGTGTAGTGAATGGGTTTTTAGCGTAGACAGTTGTTGCAATTGGAGTAATTATGAAATTTATTAAATATAAAGATAATATTTAGCAATAATTATCAGATTTTATTATTATTATTATAAAAAATAAACTTATAAAAAAAGTGAACGTGAAAATTTACTTTACGAATAAAAATCATGTCTTTAAAATGTGTACGAATATCACTAAATAAGAGAAAAAAGTAACATACTTAAACTCTTTAAAATAAATAACTTTAACATTAACGTAAAAAATTTACTTTTCACATAAAAATCACTTTAAAATGAGTAAAAATATCGCTAAATAAGAGACAAAAAAGTAACTCACTTAAAATTTCTAAGATAAATATTTAACCTTTACTCGAAAATTCCCTTCATATATAAAAATCACGACTTTAAAATATGACATGCAAGAGAAAAGTAACGTACTTAAACTTTCTACGACAAATAACTTTAACATTAACGTAACATTTTACTTTACACATAAAAATCCCGACTTTAAAATATGTAGAAATATCACTAAATAAAAGAAGAAAAAAAAAGTAACATACTTAAACTTTGTACGACAAATAACTTTGACATTAACGTAAAAAATTTTCTTCACATATAAAAATCACGACTTTAAAATGTGACGTGTAAGAAGAATTAGCATACTTAAAATTTCTACGACAAATAAATTTAACCTTTACGCGAAAATTTACTATATACATAAAATCATGTCTTTAAAATATGTAAAAATATTGCTAAATAAAAGAAAAAAAAAACTAACATACTTAAACTTTGCACGACAAATAACTTTAGCATTAACGTAAAAATTTACTTCACATATAAAAATCACGACATTAAAATGTGACATGTAAGAAGAATTAGCATACTTAAAATTTCTACGATAAATAATTTTAACATTTGAGTGAAAATTTACTACATATATAAAAATCATGTATTTCAAATGTGTAAGAATAACGCTAAATTAGAGAAAAAGAAATACTAAAAATTTATAAGGTAAGGAATTGAAACAATATGCGAAAATTTATTTCACGCATAAAATTTTTATCTTTAAAATGTGTAAGAATAATGCTAAATTAGAGAAGAAAAAAAAATAACATACTTAAACTTTCTTCGACAACAATTTAAACAATACGCGACATTTTCATACACAATTATTTTCTTAGGTTAATGTTAAATAATGGGAAATTTAACAGAATAAAAATTTCAAAGATAAAGAATTTTAACCTTTACACGAAAATTTACCTCACAAAAATATCATATCCTTAAACTTTAACGTGACAATTTACTCTTCATATACAATTAAACTCTTAGGTTAATGTTAAATAAGAAAAAAAAATAATATACTTAAAATTTCTAAGCTAAACATAACGTAAAAATTTCGTATCATGTGTTTAAAATGTAACATATAAGAGAAAAAAACTAACATACTTGAACTTTCTATAGCAAAGAATTTAAGCATTAGCGTAAAAATTCACTTTACATATAAAATTCACATCTTTAAATGGGAAGATAAGCAGGTGACGGTAATTAGCCAATCAGGGTAGCGGTAGGTGATACGCCATTCGCCGGCATTTTTAGATCGGAGGATGAGTCACGCTAAAACTTGTTGGAACAGGTCGGGAGATTTGTACAGCAAGAACAACAGCATCGACGCGCAAGCAGCGGGTGATGCTGTGATGTGTCAGCAGGTCTTTGAGATTATCGTTTTCCTACTTTGCCGTTTTCATAATGAAATGTTTGTGAAAACTTGGAATGAATAAAGTGGATTTCAAAGACATATTAGTAAGTGAAGGTAGAATTCGCATGGACTTTCTTCCAAAAAGTATGATTCACTTGGAGAATTTAAGATCATTTCTACTTGAAAACTTTTCTATTATTTAAAACATTGAATATTGTTCAAACTCAGTGGGATTATATGCTACAATACGGGTAAAACTTAACAAAATTGTTACATAGAAGAAAAATAGTAAGAGATTTAAAATAAATATTAGTTATAGATATTCCAAAGAAAAAAATTTCACCTCTACTTTTCAATCGGAAAATCAATACAAGTTGGAAATTTATGTTACTTCAAGAAAGACTTAGACAATTTACTTTGTAATAATATACGTTAAGGTGTCGTATTAACTCGTGCAATACATGCTGACTAAGGTTTATTTTACTTGAAAGGTGAATTGGGGGAAAATATTAAATAAATTGTAGATATTAAATACATTGTAGATATGCATTCAAGTTTTGAAAATCACCTGCAAGACTTTTAAAACATCTTAAGATAAATTGAAAGAAACTTTTTATACTCTGAAAGGAAATCACAAGTAATTTAGTTAACTTTTTTCATGGTAACACTCATATTCAACGACATGTTTTTAAAATTTAACCTTCTTTACATGATAATAGTTATAAATTTTTTCAATCTCAGATGCGATATACTATTATTTCTAACATATATGTTACGAATTGTGTAAAGTTTTTAAAAGAGTATATGCAAATCACCAATCAGAAACATAAAAATCTAACATCAATCAAACACACTAAAATAATAAGATATTTTCCTTAGTGGAAATAGTTAACTACTCATGTGATGGAATGTACTTAGAAAATTTAAATACTGAAAAAAGTTTGCTAGGCAAACTTAAAGAATATATATTTTTTTTTTCTTGTGAAAAACTAGCATAAATTTGAGAAATATAGAGTTTGTTACTACGTAAAATTGAACATCATCTGGACAAACTAAATTATACATGCATTTTTTTTTATTTGAGAGGTGCTGACAATATATCATTAATACAGAGATTTTTAACTTCCACCCATAATTTCTAAATAACTTATACATAAATTTCAGAAAACTGAAACGGAATGTGTTTTACAAGACGCTTATTTTGTAAGATGAATATTCAATATTAATATAACTGAGCAAAGTTCATTACGGAAAAAACTTGTAAAAGATACTTATATTTTGAAAATAGTTTGAAATATCCTTTTAAATTTATGAATGCTCACTTTCGAAAGACACAAATAAAACTGATATTACACATGATAATTAACACATGCATAACATTAATCAAACAAAGTGGAATTTTTATTGCTTGTGACCGATAACTTTTCAGTGAAGTAGAACTTACATAGGAAATTTGTCCAAACTTTTTCAACTTTTAAACCAAGTATTATGTAAAATTATAAATTACGATAGGAAATAGCACACTTCAGAATCGGAACAAGTCTTCTAGTTAAGCTAAATGTATTTCTCAAGGAATTGAAAGCATACCAGAGAAGTCCTTATCATTTCGCATCTTTTCTCATGTTGCAAGAAGACACTTTGTAAAAGATCGTCTTAGCACTTAACAAAAATCAGTAAAAATAAATATATTTTCTATGGCAAAGATAAAACTTCACAACTTAATTACTTAAATTTAGCTAAGTTGCATATGGTTTATTCACATAACTCGCATATGCTTCGAATGTTGAAATATATTTGTCAGTTGAAATCAAACTCATCGAAAATAAATGCTATCTACATTTTCAAGTCGGAAATTACTATTAAATAAACTTTGCATGTAAGACATTATCATGTTAAAAAGAAAAATCTACAAAAATGTAAATGATAATTTTACTGTTGGTACATAAATGATGAATAATTTATGATTTTATTCTAGGCAAACGTTTTATTGTCTAACAGAGAACTTAAACTTTAGCAGAAAAACGAAAAAATACAATTTTTATATCCTATCATGCTTGTCGAAAATTGAATTTATTAGCTGTTGTAATAGATTTTTATTGTCCAAATTTCTATAGTTCTTCCCAGTGCAATAATATTAAGTTCATGTGTAATGAGTAGGTTTTTTTTTTTTTGTTGAATCTTATAAATTTAATGAAATTATTATGACCTAAGAGATTGAGTGAACTGAATAAATCAATGACGTAAATTTAAACAGTGACTTGAACTGATACATACTATAACTGTAAAGAAGTATGACAAAATGATAGATGAAGTGAAAATAGAAGTTGAGTGAAATGTGTTGAAAAAAGTTGAAGACGACAAGAAATTCATAAATGAGAATTATCATTGACTTATATTAACTTCGTTTTTCTTGCTTATGACAAGAAAATACACTCTTGTTTATTAAGAACCAACTTGATATCTTATCATAGAATGACAATGATGAAATATCTATACATTAAAAAAAAATACCAAACTTAGACATAGCACATTTCTTGAAATTCATGTATAATGTGAGAAGTTTTACTGGAAATATAGAAGATACAACATTGAAAGATGTGAATGTTTCGAAGTACTTTATCAGAAATAAAAAAAAATTAAAAAAAAATGCGCTGAGGTTCGTTATAAAATTTTTTTTAGGAGAAAGTTTAAACAAAATTTAAAATCAAACATGCTTTTAAGTGGGAACACATATATTAAAACTATAGCACATTTAACAATTTATATTATGTCATCTCAGTTGGTATCAAACTGAATAATATGAAAAACAACCACAAACTGAATAAAGATGAAAATTATCAATATATGTGGAAAAGTTTCCTTTTTTCACATATAAAAAAAAAAATAACACATTGACATACGTTAAGATCACGAAACATGCGTAATCATATACCGATAAGAGCAACCAATGTTGCGGGGAGATATTCGCGTGATGGACAATATCCCATGAATAAATTGAGTGATTTAATTTCTAATGCTAATTCCAATAGTATTCCACGTAACTTCAACTTTATATGTTACACTATAGATATATTTATTTTTCAAATATATTGACTTTCGAAAAATCATCCTTCAATATAAGAATGATTATAGTAAGAATAAAAGAAAAGATACTAAGCATTGATTTAAAGTGTATTTATTTCAACTTAGCAATAAATCATATGCGTGAAACGAAAATTGCTTCGAACCAAAGTATAACTATCCAATTTCATTGATTCCTACAAGGAAATTTTTCTCATCTAGTAATTGAATTTTTTTTTTCTCGTACACATTATAAGTGTTGTCCAATCAGATGTAGAATAGCTGAAGATATCCGACCTCTTTCTAAATATTAATAAGTCACTGTTGAAAAACTTATAAAAATTTCAATTTACACTTAAAGTTTTTTTTTTATTTTTATATATACATATTTCAAAGAATGTTTTCAAGTCAATATGTATATTTAAATACTGAAACTTATTCACTTCAATAAATGTATGTTTAAGTTATAAAACTTGTCGTATGTATTGAAAAATTGTAACTTTTCGTCTTCGTATAAATCGATAACTTATACACTAGTTCTTCATCAATTAATCTTCTAAGTAAATCTTTCAAAGGTAAAAACATATCTATAGCTATGCATTTGTAACAAGCTAAATTGTACATGTTTCTCGTGAAATTAAAATTTTATAGTTTTTCATGAAAATGTATAAAATTTTGTAACTTTCACATGAAACATGTACAATTTAACTTGTTACAAATGCATAGCTATAGGTATGTTTTTACCTTTGAAAGATTTACTTAGAAGATTAATTGTTGAAGAACTAGTGTATAAGTTATCGATTTATACGAAGACGAAAAGTTACAATTTTTCAATACATACGACAAGTTTTATAACTTAAACATACATTTATTGAAGTGAATAAGTTTCAGTATTTAAATATACATATTGACTTGAAAACATTCTTTGAAATATGTATATATAAAAATAAAAAAAAAACTTTAAGTGTAAATTGAAATTTTTATAAGTTTTTCAACAGTGACTTATTAATATTTAGAAAGAGGTCGGATATCTTCAGCTATTCTACATCTGATTGGACAACACTTATAATGTGTACGAGAAAAAAAAAAATTCAATTACTAGATGAGAAAAATTTCCTTGTAGGAATCAATGAAATTGGATAGTTATACTTTGGTTCGAAGCAATTTTCGTTTCACGCATATGATTTATTGCTAAGTTGAAATAAATACACTTTAAATCAATGCTTAGTATCTTTTCTTTTATTCTTACTATAATCATTCTTATATTGAAGGATGATTTTTCGAAAGTCAATATATTTGAAAAATAAATATATCTATAGTGTAACATATAAAGTTGAAGTTACGTGGAATACTATTGGAATTAGCATTAGAAATTAAATCACTCAATTTATTCATGGGATATTGTCCATCACGCGAATATCTCCCCGCAACATTGGTTGCTCTTATCGGTATATGATTACGCATGTTTCGTGATCTTAACGTATGTCAATGTGTTATTTTTTTTTTTATATGTGAAAAAAGGAAACTTTTCCACATATATTGATAATTTTCATCTTTATTCAGTTTGTGGTTGTTTTTCATATTATTCAGTTTGATACCAACTGAGATGACATAATATAAATTGTTAAATGTGCTATAGTTTTAATATATGTGTTCCCACTTAAAAGCATGTTTGATTTTAAATTTTGTTTAAACTTTCTCCTAAAAAAAATTTTATAACGAACCTCAGCGCATTTTTTTTTTATTTTTTTTTATTTCTGATAAAGTACTTCGAAACATTCACATCTTTCAATGTTGTATCTTCTATATTTCCAGTAAAACTTCTCACATTATACATGAATTTCAAGAAATTTGCTATGTCTAAGTTTGGTATTTTTTTTTAATGTATAGATATTTCATCATTGTCATTCTATGATAAGATATCAAGTTGGTTCTTAATAAACAAGAGTGTATTTTCTTGTCATAAGCAAGAAAAACGAAGTTAATATAAGTCAATGATAATTCTCATTTATGAATTTCTTGTCGTCTTCAACTTTTTTCAACACATTTCACTCAACTTCTATTTTCACTTCATCTATCATTTTGTCATACTTCTTTACAGTTATAGTATGTATCAGTTCAAGTCACTGTTTAAATTTACGTCATTGATTTATTCAGTTCACTCAATCTCTTAGGTCATAATAATTTCATTAAATTTATAAGATTCAACAAAAAAAAAAAAACCTACTCATTACACATGAACTTAATATTATTGCACTGGGAAGAACTATAGAAATTTGGACAATAAAAATCTATTACAACAGCTAATAAATTCAATTTTCGACAAGCATGATAGGATATAAAAATTGTATTTTTTCGTTTTTCTGCTAAAGTTTAAGTTCTCTGTTAGACAATAAAACGTTTGCCTAGAATAAAATCATAAATTATTCATCATTTATGTACCAACAGTAAAATTATCATTTACATTTTTGTAGATTTTTCTTTTTAACATGATAATGTCTTACATGCAAAGTTTATTTAATAGTAATTTCCGACTTGAAAATGTAGATAGCATTTATTTTCGATGAGTTTGATTTCAACTGACAAATATATTTCAACATTCGAAGCATATGCGAGTTATGTGAATAAACCATATGCAACTTAGCTAAATTTAAGTAATTAAGTTGTGAAGTTTTATCTTTGCCATAGAAAATATATTTATTTTTACTGATTTTTGTTAAGTGCTAAGACGATCTTTTACAAAGTGTCTTCTTGCAACATGAGAAAAGATGCGAAATGATAAGGACTTCTCTGGTATGCTTTCAATTCCTTGAGAAATACATTTAGCTTAACTAGAAGACTTGTTCCGATTCTGAAGTGTGCTATTTCCTATCGTAATTTATAATTTTACATAATACTTGGTTTAAAAGTTGAAAAAGTTTGGACAAATTTCCTATGTAAGTTCTACTTCACTGAAAAGTTATCGGTCACAAGCAATAAAAATTCCACTTTGTTTGATTAATGTTATGCATGTGTTAATTATCATGTGTAATATCAGTTTTATTTGTGTCTTTCGAAAGTGAGCATTCATAAATTTAAAAGGATATTTCAAACTATTTTCAAAATATAAGTATCTTTTACAAGTTTTTTCCGTAATGAACTTTGCTCAGTTATATTAATATTGAATATTCATCTTACAAAATAAGCGTCTTGTAAAACACATTCCGTTTCAGTTTTCTGAAATTTATGTATAAGTTATTTAGAAATTATGGGTGGAAGTTAAAAATCTCTGTATTAATGATATATTGTCAGCACCTCTCAAATAAAAAAAAATGCATGTATAATTTAGTTTGTCCAGATGATGTTCAATTTTACGTAGTAACAAACTCTATATTTCTCAAATTTATGCTAGTTTTTCACAAGAAAAAAAAAATATATATTCTTTAAGTTTGCCTAGCAAACTTTTTTCAGTATTTAAATTTTCTAAGTACATTCCATCACATGAGTAGTTAACTATTTCCACTAAGGAAAATATCTTATTATTTTAGTGTGTTTGATTGATGTTAGATTTTTATGTTTCTGATTGGTGATTTGCATATACTCTTTTAAAAACTTTACACAATTCGTAACATATATGTTAGAAATAATAGTATATCGCATCTGAGATTGAAAAAATTTATAACTATTATCATGTAAAGAAGGTTAAATTTTAAAAACATGTCGTTGAATATGAGTGTTACCATGAAAAAAGTTAACTAAATTACTTGTGATTTCCTTTCAGAGTATAAAAAGTTTCTTTCAATTTATCTTAAGATGTTTTAAAAGTCTTGCAGGTGATTTTCAAAACTTGAATGCATATCTACAATGTATTTAATATCTACAATTTATTTAATATTTTCCCCCAATTCACCTTTCAAGTAAAATAAACCTTAGTCAGCATGTATTGCACGAGTTAATACGACACCTTAACGTATATTATTACAAAGTAAATTGTCTAAGTCTTTCTTGAAGTAACATAAATTTCCAACTTGTATTGATTTTCCGATTGAAAAGTAGAGGTGAAATTTTTTTCTTTGGAATATCTATAACTAATATTTATTTTAAATCTCTTACTATTTTTCTTCTATGTAACAATTTTGTTAAGTTTTACCCGTATTGTAGCATATAATCCCACTGAGTTTGAACAATATTCAATGTTTTAAATAATAGAAAAGTTTTCAAGTAGAAATGATCTTAAATTCTCCAAGTGAATCATACTTTTTGGAAGAAAGTCCATGCGAATTCTACCTTCACTTACTAATATGTCTTTGAAATCCACTTTATTCATTCCAAGTTTTCACAAACATTTCATTATGAAAACGGCAAAGTAGGAAAACGATAATCTCAAAGACCTGCTGACACATCACAGCATCACCCGCTGCTTGCGCGTCGATGCTGTTGTTCTTGCTGTACAAATCTCCCGACCTGTTCCAACAAGTTTTAGCGTGACTCATCCTCCGATCTAAAAATGCCGGCGAATGGCGTATCACCTACCGCTACCCTGATTGGCTAATTACCGTCACCTGCTTATCTTCCCATTTAAAGATGTGAATTTTATATGTAAAGTGAATTTTTACGCTAATGCTTAAATTCTTTGCTATAGAAAGTTCAAGTATGTTAGTTTTTTTCTCTTATATGTTACATTTTAAACACATGATACGAAATTTTTACGTTATGTTTAGCTTAGAAATTTTAAGTATATTATTTTTTTTTCTTATTTAACATTAACCTAAGAGTTTAATTGTATATGAAGAGTAAATTGTCACGTTAAAGTTTAAGGATATGATATTTTTGTGAGGTAAATTTTCGTGTAAAGGTTAAAATTCTTTATCTTTGAAATTTTTATTCTGTTAAATTTCCCATTATTTAACATTAACCTAAGAAAATAATTGTGTATGAAAATGTCGCGTATTGTTTAAATTGTTGTCGAAGAAAGTTTAAGTATGTTATTTTTTTTTCTTCTCTAATTTAGCATTATTCTTACACATTTTAAAGATAAAAATTTTATGCGTGAAATAAATTTTCGCATATTGTTTCAATTCCTTACCTTATAAATTTTTAGTATTTCTTTTTCTCTAATTTAGCGTTATTCTTACACATTTGAAATACATGATTTTTATATATGTAGTAAATTTTCACTCAAATGTTAAAATTATTTATCGTAGAAATTTTAAGTATGCTAATTCTTCTTACATGTCACATTTTAATGTCGTGATTTTTATATGTGAAGTAAATTTTTACGTTAATGCTAAAGTTATTTGTCGTGCAAAGTTTAAGTATGTTAGTTTTTTTTTTCTTTTATTTAGCAATATTTTTACATATTTTAAAGACATGATTTTATGTATATAGTAAATTTTCGCGTAAAGGTTAAATTTATTTGTCGTAGAAATTTTAAGTATGCTAATTCTTCTTACACGTCACATTTTAAAGTCGTGATTTTTATATGTGAAGAAAATTTTTTACGTTAATGTCAAAGTTATTTGTCGTACAAAGTTTAAGTATGTTACTTTTTTTTTCTTCTTTTATTTAGTGATATTTCTACATATTTTAAAGTCGGGATTTTTATGTGTAAAGTAAAATGTTACGTTAATGTTAAAGTTATTTGTCGTAGAAAGTTTAAGTACGTTACTTTTCTCTTGCATGTCATATTTTAAAGTCGTGATTTTTATATATGAAGGGAATTTTCGAGTAAAGGTTAAATATTTATCTTAGAAATTTTAAGTGAGTTACTTTTTTGTCTCTTATTTAGCGATATTTTTACTCATTTTAAAGTGATTTTTATGTGAAAAGTAAATTTTTTACGTTAATGTTAAAGTTATTTATTTTAAAGAGTTTAAGTATGTTACTTTTTTCTCTTATTTAGTGATATTCGTACACATTTTAAAGACATGATTTTTATTCGTAAAGTAAATTTTCACGTTCACTTTTTTTATAAGTTTATTTTTTATAATAATAATAATAAAATCTGATAATTATTGCTAAATATTATCTTTATATTTAATAAATTTCATAATTACTCCAATTGCAACAACTGTCTACGCTAAAAACCCATTCACTACACTATGACGTCACGAACAAATTATCTATCACTTTAACTGTTTCAAGCAAGATCGTTACACAACAACTCAACTCGCAAACGCGTTGAAGCGTGTTGAAACATCCCTAGTCTCGCTCCCCTCCCTTCTGACGGGTCGATAGTCAGTAGCACCCTCTACCGTGAAACCTGATTGGTCGGTGAAGTCACGTGATCACCCTTCATATATAGACGCTACCGGTTACCGTCTCGCCATTTCTACTTAGATACCTGAGTGTGAAAGACGTGTTTAATACTTCGTGTTTTTTTTCTCATCGCGATTTTGTTCGTACTTGTGTAGTTATTCACAGTTATTTTAGCTTCGCAGATTTCGTTTCGATTATTCGGTAAGTGAATTTTTAAACATCTTCTCACTCCAACAAACCAAGAGAGCCTTGTCGGCCTATGACGACAAGCGGTATCTGCTGGAAGATGGCATAACCAGCTATGCCTATGGTCACTTCAAAATTCCTTAAATCATTCATTTAATCCTTAAATTTTTTTTATTTTTTTATCTCTTTAAGCCTTAATTTAACTAAAATATTACTTTAACTAAATATTTAAAAACTTATTTAACGTTAATTTTTTTTTTTCAGGATTTTGTATGTGATCATTAAATTTAATTTTGGGAAATATACGTTCCCACAAGTCTTCTTCAAAAAACTGGACACTCTTAAATTTAATTTTTAATGTAACTCTATTCTAGAAATAGTTTGTGTCCAACATTAATCTTTTAGACTAAAACTTTAAAATTGTTAAGAGGTGAAGATATCTTCTTAAAGGATATCATCATATGGTTGATTAGTGACCTCAAGTTTCAAGGAAATATACGTTCTTTGGAATAAGATTTTTTTTTTTTTTTTTGTTAGGGTGGAGTGAGGCGGTACCAATTCTTCCTAAAAGAGGTATCGGGCTGGAGGTGGGTCCTCACCTTTAATAATTAATTTTTCAAAATTTATTAATTGTAATTCTAAAGTCTTAACTTATTCAAAATTAGTTAGGGAAGGGGGGTGGGTAGATGAGTTACCATGAAGGCAACGTCCGATAGTCGATATTTTAACAATTGTTTGGTAAAATATTGAAATGTCACGTGTAGCTCGGGGTTAGGGTTCTTTAGACCCTTAGCAAATGGCCTTCACTTTTATTAACTTTTCAAATTTAACATTTTTTTTTTGTGTAACTTTGTTGCAGGTATTTTAACTTGGCTAAAGGATATGTAAGTAACTCGCTAGAAAACCAAACAGTCAATCAGGAGTTAACTTTTGGTCACATGTTTAAGACTTATCAGTCACAAGCGAGCATTTAGCTGACCGATCAGAACTCGTTGCCAACACCTGAAAACTAAATTTGGTATATATCCAATGTTATCACCACTTAAAACGTAAATCTTAACATAGAATGACGTCATACCCACTGTGACGTCATTAGTAAAAATACCTATCACTCTAACTTATTCGTTTAGAAGCAGCCCTAGAACAATTCAGCTCCATCTTAAAGGTAAATCGACACTAAAAAGTGTTGCCATCGCTCTAAACTTTGATATACAACACATTATGACGTCATACTTACTGTGACGTCACGCAATAAAAACCTATCATTCTAACTTATTCGCTAAGAAGCAGTCCTAGAACAACTCAGCTCCGTCTGCTAGATAAACCGAAACTAAAAAAAGTGTTGCCACCACTCAAAACTTTAATATAAAACACATTATGACGTCATACCTACTGTGACGTCATACACAAACAGCTTATAATGAAACTAAAACAACAGCAGGAGGGGAACAACTCAACTCCACTTCCGGTCACGTGACTTCCGGTGACGGCATATCCTGTGATGTCACTTCCTGTGACGTCATATCCGGTCACGCCCCCTTCCGGTGACGTCATCATCCCTCATCCCATCCCGCATCCCGCCATGGCTCAGGATCGGCATTTTCTAACTACTGTTGCCAAGTCAAAATCATGATCCAACATCCAGCGTTGCCAAAAAATCATTTACTAATAATCACCAATCCTTCCAGATAATCAAAAATGCAAGTTCAAAATTCAAATCCCGTTTTACCGATGACTTAGAAATTAAGCCTGGAAATGTTTGGGGAGGGGGGCTGTCAATTGGATTAAGTTTAGAAATTAAAAAAAAATATTCGCGTTTTCTTTTAGCTTAAAGAAAGCTATATATTTCTTTATTATTGAAACCAGGCAAGAGTGCAAATCTAAACCAGATGCACTAAGATTGCTTGTGTGAAAAATACAATACTTGTATTCTACTTTTAGCACGGAGTCTCAGTAAAAAAAAATCATGTATTCTATAAGTATAAAAAAAAAAGTATTAATTTTCTATACCTAAAATCAGCCAAGAAAACAGATTTAAATCAGATACACACTGATTCATTTACTACTTCTTTATAGTTTGAAAAACCTACAACAAAACTGAGAGATTGTAATATGTATTTTCAAGTGCGAACCTTTTCCGGCACGTTAACTGACGAAAAACGCCCTTGAAGGGCAAAATACTCTTTATCGCTTTGTTGGTGACGTTTCATGATAATTTTGAAAAATTTCGAGACAAAATTCTAGCCAAGTAGTTTTTCAAGTCAAAAAATGATTTTTTGGCGCAGTTCGGCGCAATCTTAACCGAAAAGAGGTTTTTGGCGCAGTTTGGAGCAGGGTAGTCAGTTTGGCGCACTTTGGCGCAATTGGAACGGCTCTTACATCCCTGTAATTAGAAATTTTTTAATGAGCTAAAAATAAATTTAATAAAATTGGAAGGTTTTTTTTCCCAGCAACCTTAGTTAATAACTTTCACGGCTTTAAAGTAGGCCATTTTAGTAATTGATATAAAAAATTACATACCCTTCACCTTCTACAGAAAAAGAAATTCTTCTTTCTTTAAATAGGAATCGACATAAATGAAAGAATGATATAAATCATAATACAATACCGAAGCGTAACTGCTATTTTCTCTGTAGGCGATATACTCCTCCGATAGTTAGTGTCGGGTTTTTGCAGTCTGGAACATAATTTCTCCACCAACTCGTCAAAGCTCTCAATCGACATCCGGAAAAAGTTGAAATTTTTTACTTTGTCTTCTCTTAACTGCGGGTGAAGACAGAAGAACATACCGAATGTTGATCGGCTCTAAACAATGGGATGAATCCACATAGTGCGATTAATTCGATTCTTTTTCCTTCGATATTTTATATACAAATATGCTAAGCGCGCTCTTTTTCAATCCATTTCGAACAAACACAAAATCCTCTTAGAGGAAAATTATGGTCGTTTGAGAATGCATCTAATGAGGGAGAGAGAGAGAAAAGCGAAAATATCCTGCATATCAAATTACACCCTCTTTCCACCGGATACTCATCGTGCAACTTTTTGTCCCGTTCGGGGAGAGGTCAAAGGTCATAGTGACCGTGCCGTTCCAGGGCCACTCGGGAGGAACCGATTCAAGTGTGATTGACAGATCCGCCAAAAGTGAACCGGCTAGAAAGTGTGACGTCAGAATAATGGTAATACCGGAACGAGAATTTTATGGTTTTAGAATTGAAAAGGGGAAATTCAAGGACTTTAAAGGCTTTTTTAGAAATAATCCTATTTTTCCAGGCTATTCAAGGCCTTGAAAAAAAATAATGAAATTCAAGGACTTTCCAGGTTTTCCAGGCCGCGTACGCACCCTGATTAGGTCACAGTAGATCGATTGATGAGCACATGTGCATGCAGTGAATGCAGATTTGAAATGTGAATAATAAACTGCTTTCTAAAAATAATTTGATACATAGTTTTTTGTTTCTGAAAAACAATTCTCAAACAATAAAGTAGTAAATAAAAGACAGTCTTTTCAATATGAGCATTCCATTATTTCCATTAAAATTTAGTTTTTTATTAGTCGATTTAAGAAATCTAATAAGTTATTTTGCTTTAAATTACTTTTTGTTATTCTATTTATAGAAACAGTTAACTGAAAGTGTCCTAATGGAAAGTAAGTTACCATGGAATGACCCTGTAGAGCTTTGAGAACAAGTATATCCATTTCTGTTCCTTGGCTATATGAGAAGTAACAATATTGCACATTTGGAACGTTCGATTTATTTTCGACGCTTGAAAGTTAGTAAATAACAATGGAATAACTAACAATTTTCTAATTTCGTTCTTATCAATATTTGTACAAAGTCTGAGTGCTATCTAAAAAGCAGGTAGAAGGATTAATGAAGAATCAGAAAGGATTTCCACATATAGAAATACATAATAAAAGATTTTATAACTTATTACAATAGTCACAGATGTCTGAAAAAAGATTGCAAAGTACTGTGCTTTATTTGTGGATGTTTTATCTTAGACATACATTACTCTATTTTAATTCTCAATAAGAAAAACATTTTAAACAGCAAATAAACAACAGTTTCAAATATCAAGTTAAATGTCTTATTTTTTTTAAAGTAAGAAACACTACTGTATTAAAATAAGTTTTCAATAGCATGTAACTGTGATTTACCAGTTTATTATTCTTGAATTGTTATAATCAGATAATCCGCTACAACAAAATATGCACCAGAATCCAGCAGAAAATAAAAAAAATAATAAATTCTGCTACAGGTTCAGCACATAACAAAATCTAACATAAGTGCTTTAGCATAACATAGCTTTAATGAAAAGCTCTCCAATGTGTCACTCGTACAACTTTTCTCACACTGCTTTTTGAAGTATGAGTGGAGTTGTGTTAAAAGGTCCTCCTAAAATTAAAGTGTTTTGGTTCATGTCTTAAGAGAATGTTACTTTTCTCCAGTATGAGTGAGGAGGTGTCTTTTGAGACTTCTCACATCAGAAAATGCTTTAGAGCACATCGCACAAGAATGCGGTTTTTCTCCAGTGTGAGTACGAAGATGTCTTTTGACGTCACCTTTAAATAAAAATGTTTTGGAGCACATTTCACATGTATATAACTTTTCTCCAGTGTGAGCTAGGAGGTGTCTTCTGAGACTTTGCTTATTTGAAAATTTTTTGGTGCACACCTCACAGAAATGAGGCTTTTCTCCAGTGTGAGAGAGGAGGTGTAATCGGAGTTCACACCTTTGTGTAAATGTCTTAGGACACATCTCACAAGAATGTGGCTTTTCTCCAGTGTGAGTTAGGAGGTGTTTTCTGAGTTGACTATTTTGTGCAAATGTTTTGGCACACATTGCACAAGAATGCGGTTTTTCTCCTGTGTGAGAGCGGGAGTGCGATTTGAGGTGACTCTTAAGTGAAAATGTTTTGGTGCATATATCACAAGAATGTGGTCTTTCTCCAGTGTGAATGAGGAGGTGTCTTCTGAGGTTACTCTTTTGTAAAAATTTCTTGGTGCATATGTCACAAGAATGAGTCTTTTCTCCAGAGTGAATGAGAAGGTGCATTCGGAGATCACATTTTTGTAAAAATGTTTTGGTGCACATCTCGCAAGAATGTGGCTTTTCTCCAGCATGAGTGAGAAGATGCCTTCTGAGGCTACCCTTAGCTGAAAATGTTTTTTCACACATTCCACAAGAATGTGGTTTTTCCCCAGTGTGAGTAAGAAGGTCTTTCGTAAAGTCATCTTTATGTGAAAAAGCTTTGGGGCCCATGTTTCAAACTAGTGAGTTTTTTCCCATATGCACACTCCTATAAGCAGATGTCACCCAAGTCTGGCTTTTTTAAAATCAGCTTTTCCACTCGTAACCTTAGAGCTTATGTTCTTCCTTACTCATGATTAAATGATCTCAGAAGTTCCTTCCCGTAGACAATTTTTTTTTTTCAATTTCTGTAACTAAAAAACAAAGAGTAGTAAGTTATATGCAATATTTTTTTGATAAAAGTTATATATATATAAAAAAAAAATTTAGTGATAAAAACTAAGACCAAAAATTTGATTTTATGTACATTTTATTTCTTAGCTGTCATCCTTGATGTGTTGAAAAAGTACTTGTGGTGACCTATTGTAGCTGCCTTATTGAAAGTCGCCAAATTTAGAGAGTTTACTTAATTCTGTTAGCTTACACCAGTATTGTGATGCTTGTGGACCTTTATTCAAAGTGGTGGACCCTGGAGTTGATTAGGGATCGTAATCTTTTGATGTTTTTAATTTTTGAGTGGTGAAACAAGCCAAGAAAGTTTTATGATGGCAAAATAAAAATCAGCTGTTCTGAGAAGGTACTCGTTTTCTTTGTAGGTGTTAATTGATTAACCAAGTAGGATTTCATACTTTTTTCACGTTAAGTGCAAGTACATATTTTAGATATCATTACTGAATATTTATTTATAATGCAATTGTTTAGTAAATATCCTAAGTGTATATATTGTTGCGTGGATGGGTTCAAAAGATTTGAAGCCAAAGCAGATCAAAACTTGCAGAAATTTATTCCAAAATAACTCTTCACAGATTCCTTTACAACTCCAGAACTTCTTGTTTTAGTAGACTCAATACATCTCTATACACAACAATAGAGCACAAACAGCAGTTAAACTTGACACACAACTGCTAAATCGCCGCAAAAGACAATGCAATACAGTTCGCTTTCGGAACTCTCTGAATGCTCGCTGACAGACAACCAAGTCAGTAACTCCACTCAGTCAGTATCTCAACTAACTCAGTAATTTCAGTCAACTATCTGACTCGACTAACGGCCGGCCTTATATAGGAGTCAAACCTTCTTGAAACTTCTAGAGGTAGATATTTGGAGAACTTTCCAGATCGTAGTCGAAAAGTCCTGTACATGTACAAAGGGACCAAAAATGTCGCCAAATTTGGCGACAAAAATTAGTCGCCAACTTGGCTTTATCTCGCCAATTTGGCAAGATTGCCATTATCATAATGTTAAATGCCCTGCTCCTTGTAAAACTCGCTTCCCAGCGTTAGCTCTGTAAAACTCGTTATCAAGCATCAAGAGACTCATTGCAGGAAAGCAAACTTTTGCACTGCCTTATGCAAAATGCACATAAATTTTCCTATTTACAAAATTAACACTATGAAATATTTACAAATATACAAAAATTCATAATATATATATATATATAACTAAACATTATAAAAAGTCAAGAAAAATGATCAGCAAGCAAGGTTATGAAATCTAATTTTTGCTGCCAAGTAGAAATTTGAAATAATCACATTTCATATATTTGAGTTACTTTGTACCCAATGCATTGAGATGAATTTTATAAAAACTCTAGCCTACTAAGTATTGATAGTCAATAGATGTTCCTCCAAATAACTCACATGTAGTTCACTTTATTCCCTAAAGAAATGAAACGTTGACACTTGGCATCAATCCTTAGACTTCATGACTTTTCTAGCTGATCATTTTACTAGGTATTCTTTTTACTATGTTTAATTGTTTTTTGGGAGTTATAAATTTTTTTTGGTCTGTTTGTTATGTTTCAGATGAGTAAGTTATGATCAATGGATGTTTCATCTTGAATAATCACATAGTGGCTCTAAACATTAAATGGAAAAAGATTCACGTACGACTCCCTATATCGAGAGCGACAATAAATACAATGACACAATATTGTAGTGATAATTAGGTTCAAAATATTGATCCTGATGTTTTTGTCCACATTACAGGAAACAGACCTTTATTTTTTTTTTAATTTAAAACCAAATGGTGTAAACATAAGTAATAACAATAACGTTAAAAAATGTGTTTTATTATTGAAAGAATGGTGTTTTGACGCAAAAAAGATGACACATAGCTCTTTGAAGTTACATTAATTCAGTTTCTAAATTACCCCCCCCCCCCCCCTGAGCAGACAGACATTTCATTCCAATCACTTAGGGTGACTGGAGAATAACTGAACAAACATGAGATGGTTACAGAAGACGGCTGTGTCGCCACCTAGTGAGCATGTTAGCTTTTGGGCTTGAACAATTATAAATTTTTTTGAAACAAAGCAAATACTTACATAGATTGTGAGCTTGTGAAACTAATAATTTTTTTTCTTTCTTATCACATCTCCACAAATTCTCAAAAATATAAGAAAACTGCTTGTTCCACCTAAAAGAAACACATATATTTCAATAATCCAATATGGCAACTTTAAATAGAATTTTAATGTGAGTGAAAATTCCTATAATTATAAAATAAAGTTATTAATTTCCTATTTTAAATAAGGCAATACATTCTTTATATAAGGTAAATGTATTTCTTATATATAAAACATAGAAACAACAGCGACATTGAAATTAAATAATTTTGCCAGAAGGACCAAAAATAAAATAAAACTAACTTGTAAAAATTTTTATCAGATTTTGATTGCTTGCAATCTGAAAAACATTTTAAAACAATAAAGATTATTCCAACTTTTTTATAGACATCTACATTTTTACATTCAAAATATTAATTAATGGTAGAAACTTTAGATGGAACAACTCCTTTTTTTCCAGTGTGGATGAGGAAGTGTATTATTCCTAAATTTCCCTTTTGTTGAATATGTTTTTCTGCACATGTCACAAGAATGCAACTTTTCTCCAGAGTGAGTGAGGCATTCTGAGTTATACTGTCAATAAAAACAAAGTTTGAAATCACCAAATCCATATCAACAAATTCCAAGCAACCTGAGTTACACAGCAGAATGGTCGCAGAATTCAGGAAAAAAAGTTCTCCAATAGATTTCTAAAAAATTCCATGGGTACTTTTCCATTCAAGGGGACTGTTGGCAATATCCAAGTACAGTATGAATTCTAGACCAAGGTGATTTTTGCCAATAAATAGCAGCAGTCATGATTTTTTAAACACAAGTGAATTGCCTATTGTTCCCATAATTTGTTGAGTTCAGATTATTCCACATTAAATTTTTAATGATTTTCATTACAATTCTCTGGGTAAATGGTGCCAAAATATGGATGAACAGCGAAACATACATTCAATACACTAGAAAATTACCCCCATTTTTGTAAAAATATTTTAAATACCCTGACATTTCCCAGGATTAGAAAACTCCCTGATTTCCCATGCTTTATGAACACTCTGTAAATCATGGGTGCTAACAGGAAGAGTCCAGTGAGGGAACTTGCACCTCAATGGAGTGTGATAATCATAAAAAAAAAGTGGGAAAAATAATCACAGGAAAAATAAGTATAATATAGGATACAAGTTATTTGAACAAAAAATTAAAACTTAACTTTAAATTACTATTTCTGTAGGAAATCCAGTTATGTTTCTCGAAAAATTAAAGTTCGAACAAAAACTTTTAAACCTAGCTTTCTTCTGCGATCTACACCTCCCTGAAAATAACCCTACTGACTTAATTATGAAGTGATCTAATCAATGAAATTAACACTGATGCAAGGCATAATCGAAGACTACGGTATCATTTCAAAATATTATGCAAACTTTGCCAAATTGTATACTTTCTAGAATATTACGGGTAAAAATAATTTCATTGCAGCACGTTTTCAGGTTGAAAAATACAATCATAACAATTGAAGACAAAGGATATGTGTCAACTAGAACAATCATAGAAAAAGTGAGCTATTCCAATCTCAATTAATCAACTTTAATAGGGTCGAAAAGAGGTCAAACGTCCGAAACAAGAGAGTTATTCAAATGCTCCACTTCAAATAGTCTAAACTCTGTTATTTGGTACAAATCTCAACAAGAGCAAACATAGAAAAAGCAAGATATTCTGATCTCGATTAACCAAATTTAATGGTTTCAAATATGAGCAAACGTTCTACGAGGTATATTCTAATGTACCACTTTCCTTATGGTTACAACTTTGAAAATTTGTTATATATGTCAACTAGGACAATCATAGAAAAAGTAAGCTATTCCGATCTCGAGTAATCAACTTTAAGGGGTCGAAACGAGGAATATTCCAATGTCGCACTTCAAATGTAGTCTCAACTCTGAAATTTAGTACAAATATCAACTAGGCCAAGCATAGAAAAAAATTATTCCGATCTCAACAAACCAACTTTAAGGGTTCGAAAAGAGGTCAACGTTCTAAACAAAGGTTATTCGAATGTTTCACTTCCCATATTGCCACAACTCAGAAATTTGGTACTAATGCCAACTAAGTCAAGTATAGAAAAAGTAAATTATTTCAATCTTGATTAACTAACGAGGGATATTCAAATGTTAATTCTGTATGTCTGTACAATGTAAATTCTGAAAGCTCATGACGATTCACCATGATGGATTGTGATGAATTATCCTGGGTCTCTTGAACTCCTGCTTAAAAATAGGATCATAATTAAAGATGGCTCTAATGTGGGGTTGTACACTATTTTCAATTTTAACATGATGATTATGCAACATAGTTCAGATACAGTTGTTAATTGTGTCCCGGCCCAAATCTCTCTGGATGATCTTGTTACACACATACCAGGGTGAATTTGTCATTCTTCAAGCTACTTTATTTTGGAGTGTTTCTAACTTTTCCAGTCTATTTTCTTTGCTGTTGCCCACATAGGCCAGGCATACAGAAGGATTGATTTAATAGCTGATTTGTAAAGCAAAACTTTAGTCTTAAGACTAGTTTTTGATCCTTTGCCCATAATGGGATTCAATGAAATAAGAGCGATAGTCGTCTTTCTAATGGCTTCTTTGATGTGGATTTTGAAAGTTAATTTTTGATCGAGATGAACGCTGAGATATTTGGTGTGTTAAACAAATTCAATATTATTGCCATAGATTTCAATTTTGGATGTGATGTCTTCTGAAGAGGACTGCTTTAAGAGTTTTGGGCATTGATTTCAATACACCATTTTTCACACCACTCTTCGACTCAGTCAAGTGCTCCTTGAAGTTTATCGATGGCTCTGTCGCCTTGTTTTGATGTGCAAAGTAAAGCAGTGTCATCAGCAAATTTTGCCACTGTGCAGTCAGATAGTTTGGGAAAGTCGTTAATGTTGGTATTAAACAACAAGGGGGCTAGGATGCTCTTCTGAGGAACCCATGCCTGTATAGGTTTCTCTGAAGACAACGTTTGGTTGATGTGAACTCGAAAAGATCTATATTTGAGGAAAGAAATTATAATACGGATAAGGTCCATTGGAAGTTTAGAGTCGAAAAGCTTTTTGATGAGATCGTGGTAACACATTGAATCAAAAGCTATTTCAATATCAAGAAAGCACCCGGCTACCATGACTTTATTGTTAAAATAGTTTGTGATAAGTTCAACAAGGCGTTGGACTTGATGCGTTGTCGAATGACCCGAGATGAAATCGTATTGATTTGGGCTGGTAAAGTTTGTGTCCTTAATGAACTTGTCAAGTCGAATTTTGAGGGCTTTTTCAGAGTTTGGAAATGAAGGGCAGCAGACTAATAGGTCTGTAGCTGGAAACGTGAAGAGGAGGTTTACCAGGCTTTTTGAACACAATTATGATTGCCTTTTTCCAATCATTTAGGAAATACTTCAGTCTAAAACATGAGATAAATATGTTAGTGATAAGGATGACAGATTTGTAAGCAAGGCACCATGTATGTATTCAGTAATTAGATAATGAAAAAAGCGGTGTCCGGAAATCTTGGGCCAATGCAATTCAAAAACTCACATTAGCCAATTCAAAAATAATTTAAGTCCTCAATTTAATTCCAATGGGGACATATTATTTGTTACTTCTGTTTTATGAATTCCAAAACCCTCTAAAGAAATGGAATTTGTAATTTTAAATATGTCTAATAGACAGCAGATACCAAGAGAAAACTGTTTTTACACTTGTGGACCCCAGTCGTCACATTAGGTCACAGTAGCTCGATTGATGAGCACATATGTATGCAGATTTGAAATGTGAATAATAAACTGCTTTCTAAAAATAATTTGATACATAGTTTTTTGTTTCTGGAAAACAATTTTCAAAGAATAAAGTAGTATATAAGAGACAGTTTTTTCAATATTTGATTCAAGAAATCAAATTAGTATTTTGCATTGAATTACTTTTTGTAATTAGATTTATAGAAAGAGTTACCTGAAAATGTCCTAATGGAAAGTAAGTTACCATGGAATGACCCTGTACAGCTTTCGGACCAAGTGTATCCATTTCTGTTCCTTGGCTATATGAAAAGTTACAATATTGCACATTTGAAACGTTCGATTTATTTTTGACCCTTGAAAGTTGGTTAATCAACAGCGGAATAGCCTACAATTTTATAAATTCGTTCTTATCGATATTTGTACAAAATCTGAGTGCTGGCTATAAAGCAGATGAAAGAAGTAGTGATGAATCGGAAAGGATTTCCACATATAGAAATACTAAGAGAATTTATATTTTATTACAATAAACACAGATGCCAGAAAAAGATTGTTAAAAAATATGCTTTATTTGTGGAAAACAAAAAACGTAAATTTGGTGTCTTTGATGTCTTACATTAGATATATATTATTCTATTTTAATTTTAAATAAGAAAAACATTTTAAATAGCAAATAAACAACAATTTTAAATATAAAGTTAAATGTCTTATTTTTTTAAAGTAAGAAACAAACTGTGTTAAAATAAGTTTTCAATAGCATATAACTGTGATTTACCAGTTTATTATTCTTGAATTATTATAATCCAGATAATCCAATACAACAAAATATGCACCAGAATACAGCAATAAAATAAAAAAATTCTGCTACAGGTTCAACACATAACAAAATCTAACATAAGTGCTTCAGCATAACATAGCTTTAATGAAAAGTTTTCCAATGTGTCACTTGTACAACTTTTCTCCTGTGCTAATGGTCATGAAGAACATTCATTGCTATTTGAGAAAAGGTTGTTGTGGAAATGGCAAAGACTCGTATCATTCCTGTATGATGAGAAAAGAAGTTAATCAAGAATGAAGCTTTTCACCAGTGGGAGTGAGAAGAGGCACCCTTTTTCTGAATACGTTTTGGCATCCATCTCACTATAAAAAGTACCTATTTTATAGAATTAGACTTTATTCTATTGTATAAGGAGGTAAACTCTGAAGATTCTTTTGTGAATATGTTGTGGTACACATGCCACAATGCTTTTTGAATGTATGAGAGATGTGTTGAAAAGTTCTCCTAAAATTAAAGTGTTTTGGTTCATGTCTTAAGAGAATGTTGCTTTTCTCCAGTGTGAGTGAGGAGATGTCTTTTGAGACTTCTCACATCCGAAAATGCCTTGGAGCACATCGCACAAGAATGCGGCTTTTCTCCAGTGTGAGTACGAAGATGTCTTTTGACATCACCTTTAAATAAAAATGTTTTGGAGCATATTTCACAGGTATATGGCTTTTCTCCAGTGTGAGATAGGAGGTGTCTTCTGAGACTTTGCTTACATGAAAATTTTTTGGTGCATACCTCACAAAAATGTGGCTTTTCTCCAGTGTGAGTGAGGAGATGTAATCGGAGTTTACTCCTTTGTGCAAATGTCTTGGGGCATATCTCACAGGAATGTGGCTTTTCTCCAGTGTGAGCGAGGAGGTGTTTTCTGAGTTGACTATTTTGTGCAAATGTTTTGGCACACATTGCACAAGAATGCGGTTTTTCTCCTGTGTGAGAGCGTGAGTGCGATTTGAGATGACTCTTAAGTGAAAATGTTTTGATGCACACATCACAAGAAAATGGTCTTTCTCCAGTGTGAACGAGGAGGTGTCTTCTGAGGTTACTCTTTTGTAAAAATTTCTTGGTGCATATGTCACAAGAATGTGGCTTTTCTCCAGAGTGAATGAGAAGGTGCATTCTGAGATCACACTTTTGTAAAAATGTTTTGGTGCACATCTCACAAGAATGTGGCTTTTCTCCAGCATGAGTGAGAAGATGCCTTCTGAGGCTACCCTTAGCTGAAAATGTTTTTGCACACATCCCACAAGAATGTGGTTTTTCTCCAGTGCGAGTAAGAAGGTCTTTTGTAAAGTCACCTTTATGTGGAAAAGCTTTGGTGCCCATGTTTCAAGATAGTGAGTTTTTTCCCATATGCACACGCCTATAAGCAGGTTTCACCCAAGCCTGGCTTAATTAGAATCTGCTTTTCCACTCGGAACATTTGAGCTTATATTCTTCCCTACTCATGTTTAAATGATCTGAGAAGTTCCTTCGCCTAGAATTTTTTTTTTCAATTTGCATTTTTCCCCCTAGTTAAACATTGTTAATTTTAGTTGAAAACAATCAAATGGCTTTTCAAAAATACATCTTCAAAGGAACACTATCTTTATCTGAATTGTTCTGCAATTAAAAAACAAAAAGAGCAGTAAGTTATATGCAATATTTTTGTGATGGAAGTTATAAAGAAAAAACTTTTTATTGATAAAAACTAAGACCAAAACTTTGATTTTATGTACATTTTATTTCTTAGCTGTCATCCTTGATGCGTTAAAAAGTACTTGTGACCTATTGCAACAGCCTTATTGAAAGTCGCCGAATTTAGAGGGTTTACCTAATTCTGTTAGCTTACACCAGTATTGCTATGCTTTGTTGACCTTTATTCAAAGTGGTGGACCATGGAGTTGATTAAGGATCGTAATCTTTTCATGTTTTTAATTTTTGAGTAGTGAAACAAGCCAAGAAAGTCTAATGATGGTAAAATAAAAAACAGCTGTTCTAAGAAGGTACTCGTTTTCATTGAAGGTGTTAATTGATTAACCAAATAGGATTTCATACTTTTTTCACGCAAAGTGCATGTACATATTTTAGATATCAATTACTGAATATTTATTTATAATGCAATTGTTTAGTAAATATCCCAAGTATGTATATAAATAAAAACAGCTAAACGTTGTAAAAAAAAGCCAAGAAATATGGTCAGCAAGCAAGGTTATGAAATCTAAGTTTTACTGCCAAGTAGAAATTTGAAATAATCACATTTCATATGTACCTATTGCATTGAATTGAGATGAATTTTATAAAAACTCTAGCCTGCCAAGTAGGTTGTATGTCAATAGATGTTCCTCCCAATAATTCACATGTAATTCACTTTTTTTTCCAAAAAGAAATGAAATGCTGTCGTTTGGCATCAATCCTTAGATTTCAAGACTTTTCTATTTCTAGATGATCATTTTACTAGGTATTTCTTTACTATGTTTAATTGTTTTTTGGGAGATATATATTGTGTGTTTGTTATGTTTCAGATGAGTAAGATACGATCAATGGATTTTTCAACGTGAATAATCACACTGCGACTCTAAATATTAAATGGAAAAAGATTCATGTACGACTCTCGATATCGAGAGCGACAATAAAGACAATGACACAATATTGTAGTGATATTTAGGTTCAAAATATTGATCCTGATGTTTTTGCGAACATTACAGGAAACAGACCTTTATTTAGTTGTTTTTTTAATTTAAAACCAAATGGAGTAAACATAAGTAATAACAATAAAGTTAAAAGGTGTGTTTTATTATAACATTTTTTGAAACAAAGCAAATACTTACATAAATTGTGTGCTAGTGAAACAAATACTTTTTTTTCTTATCACATCTCTACAAATTCTCAAAAATAGAAGAAAACTGCTTGTTCCACCTAAAAGAAACACACATACTTTAACAATCCAATATAGCAACTTTAAATGGAATATTTATGCGAGTGAAAACTCCTATAATTATAAAATAAATAGTTATTAATTTCCTATTTTAAACAAGGCAATACATTCTTTATATAAGGTAAATGTATTCTTATATGTAAAACATAGAAACAACAGCAACATTGAAATTAAATGTTCAAATTTAATTATTTTGCAGAAACCAAAAATAAAATAAAACTTGCAAATTTTTTTATCAGATTTTGATTGCTTGCAATTTGAAAAACATTTTAAAACAATAAAGATGGTTCCAACCTTTTTATAGACATCTATATTTTTATAATCAAAATATTGTTACACAAATTTTCTCTATAGAGTTGTAAATAGTGACGTATTATTTTAAAATTTTATTGTATTTTATTTAATAACAGAGATAATACAGGTTAGAAAAAAGGTGGCAACACCTAAAGTAATCGGAAAATTTCGAGATGTTTCTTTTATTTCACGAGTTGACTGGATGTTTCTAGAGGGTTTTTACACGTCTGTATAAATTAGACCGCAGCTAAAATCGACTGACAGTTTGACTTAGGAACTCAATTACAGCTGAACGCTTTGAGTGTGCCTGAACTGAATTATCGCTGAATTTGAAGTTGTTGTTATTGAAGCTTGAGAGCGAATAAATAATAGTTTTAATCTAATAAAAACTGTGCCATCATTGCCTTTGTGGAAAATTCACAATAGTGGTGTCAGAAGTGGGATTTATTCATCTTGAATGCCGACTACTAGAGGAATGATGGAAGACCAAATGAAGCTATTGATGGAAATGATTTCTGGAATAAAAGACAGCCAAGAATCCACCGCCGCTGAAATGAAGGCAATATCATTGGACTTCCGAACAAGAATCAACTTCTGCGTCCGTTGATGGATTTATAGAGCGCACAGAGAGTGTTCTTCAATCAGTGAAGGCAGATATTTTGGATGTCAACGAAGAGCTTAAGACAGGGAGAAATGAAGTTGAAGAAAAGGTTTCCATTGTGCAAGAAAAGAAAACAAGAAAGTGGACAACTTGGGGGAAAAACTTTCCACCTTGAAAGAAGAGCAAGACAAATTCATTGACACTGTAGAAGAAAGGCTGTGAAGCTATGGCCATTGTGTCATCCAATAGGGATAATGCTTCCGTGCTCTTTATGGCACCGTGCTCAAACATCAAAGTTGCCACTTTTGATGGAAAGTCTTCCTGGCGCGTCTATCAAATGCAGTTTGAAATTATTGCATCTACAAGTGGATGGGACGATACTACAAAGGCATTTCACCTCGCTGCGTCACTCCGCGAAGATGCCGCTGATATCCTTCAAATACTACCATGGGACAAAAGAGGAGATTTGGCTGCTTTGACATCTACTTTGGTGTTGCGATTTGGTGAGCAACATCTGAAAGATTATAATAGGCTGAAACTGAAAACGAGGCGGCAGAAGGCTGGAGAGAGAATCTCTTCAGGAATTGGCCAACAATATAGAGAGACTATCACTTCTGGCATTTCCAGATTGTCCCACGGATGTGCGAGACGATCTTTCTCTGCAGCATTTCATCGACGCTATTCAAGATCTCGATGTGCAGCAGACGGTAAGATTATCCCAAAACATAAACCTGAAGTCTGCCCTCGTGTACGCCATGAGAGTGGAGGCTGCACAGCTTGCTTCTGGAAAACACAAACAATTTGTACATGGAACAGGGACTGAGGATTCCTATGAACTTTTCACACGCAAGCTTCAAGAGCTAGAAAGCAAAATGGAAAATATGAGGAGGATTTCCAGAATCAAAGTATCAGAAACACAGTTATTTGCTGGTACTGCAAGCGGGAAGGACATCTACAGTGTAGCTGCCCTAATTTAAAAAAGGAAAAGAGATAACACTACCACGGAATCTCAACAATTGAATCTAAGAAGGTGCCATCTATCAGGGCAGAAGCCTCAATATAGAAAATGTGAAGCCCCGACCAGCCGTTTCCATGTGTCATCCTGTCAAGGAGGAAACCAGGATTTATTCATGAAGGAGGAGATTAACGGAACTCCCTGTCGGCTAATCGTTGACTTGAGAGCGAACGTAACGATCGTACATGGCTCGTCGCATGAACAGCCGCATCCTCTACACAGCACCCTCTGTTTCACTACAAAACTGCGTCTGGTGGCAATATCTCCATGCACGGGAAATTGGAAGTGGACATTGCCTTTGGATTCAATACCTACAAGCACACCAATTATGTTCCCGAAATTGTAGATCCGTGCATTCTCAGACTAGATTTGTTGAAGAAAAATGGAATTACACTGAATTTTGTGAAAGGCAAGCTGCAAATATGGAGAGGCGAAGTTCCGTTGCAAGATCTAGACAGGAAAGAGCTGTGCGTATATCGGATTGTAGCTCATGAAGACAATGTCAAAGAGAAAGCTAGAGAATTCGCGAGGATATCCAAATTTGGAGAAACAGTCTACATTTATGAAAAGTATTATATCAATGCCGGACAGAGAATCGAAGGAAGCAACATGGATGAGCCTCTCCCAGAAAGTGGTTCGCGTGAAAACAGTTGGTTGGTTAATTATTTTCAGATTATCTGTCGCCATCAGCAACACAAGGGCTATAATGCACCGAAACATTCGTCATTGACAAGCTAACATACATTTACAAACACCCATGCCTTACACTGGACTCGAACTTGCAACCTCGCAGTTTAGAAGCTAGCATGCTAACCAATATGCCGTTTGGCAGGCTCGCGTGGGAACGGACAGTGTTAGTGATGCTACTCGAGTCATCAAGATAGAAGGGATTTCCAGCACTTATACTCTTTCTACAAGCATCAAACAGAGGTCCCGGGATCTACCAGCTACACCTGTGGACGATTCCAATGCAGACACAGATCAGCTTACTGGAAACGAGGTTCGGTCGATTGGGAATGTGAACACTCCATCTGGGAGTCCATGTCTGGAAAGCTGTTGACGATCACCCAAGACGAAGTCCGAGTTAGGAACACCCACATTCACTGCTCAACAACCAACCTCAAAGTCATGCAACTAACAAATCGGTGTTCAGAAACTTTCACCGCTTCTGTTGGCCTACAGAAGTGCTACTCATGAGACCACCAGATTTACACTATCTCAAATGATGTTTGAAAGGACCTTAGGCTACCCTCTTCTTGCAACCTCATCTTTGGACGACTACCAGACACTCCTTCTTCGCCTGTCCAGTATCTAGATGATCTTCAGGCACGTTTGGAAGCCGTACATCGGTTCGCCAGAGAGAGAATCTACATCATGACGGAGCACATGAAGATCCGATACGATGCCAAGGCCACGGAACGTTCCTTCCAGGAAGGTGACAAGGTGTGGATCATGGAACCCTAAATGCAGGAAAGGATTCTCCCCTAAGCTCCAGATCAACTGGGAAGGGCCGTATGTGGTCCTTAAGAAGATCAACGACATTGTGGTAAGGATCCAACGGACACCTTCCTGTAAACCTAAAGTTGTACGTTACAATAGGCTAGCCCCATACCCAGAAACTTTTCTGCCAGTCTGCGACACTAATTTGGATATTAGAAAATAATCTTCAGTGTAATAATTTTTCTTTAAATTTCTATAAAATACATAAGCATCTTATTCGTTAATTTTATCGAAAATTCCTGTTTTACATAGACATAGAAGTTTGGCAAAATAAATTAAATATTAAAACAGAAATATTTAAAAATATTTTTATCTTAAATTAAAATTTTACTCATTCTGTATAAATTCAAACTAAACGGCGAAAACGATCTTCACACTAATGACGGACATAACGGCCGTCACATTAGCACAAGCCTACGCGAACGACACCACAACGGCATCACAATTCTCGCCGATAGCTCCTACTAAAACGGCTTAAACCTAGGTTAAAATTACCATTGCTCCAACACAAATATCGACCACCTTACCGGCGCAAATCTTGACAATTACATCAAAGTTACAATCCGCAAAAACGACCATTATACCAACGTAAATATCGGCATTAGCGCCTAATATATCGGTAGAAATCTGGAAATTTATGCAATAGAGCCTATTACAATATCGACGTAAAACTCTATGAAATTGACTATCACAACCACGTAAATCTCAGCGATGGTGACAATTATTGAAGCACAAACCTTCAAAATAATGGTTATTTTATCAGTGTAACACTCGCCAAAAAGGAACATCGCAACAACGTAATTATCGGCGATATCTCCCGTCTTTGCAGCGCGATTCTCGGCAACAGCGATCCTTACATCAGCGTAGCTAACTACTACACGCCAAGGTGCGAAAGCACATAGAACTCATTATGTTTCTATACAATCTCCTTAAAAAGCGCATGGAGAGCATCACTATTCCAATTCCTCTTTCATGAAATGAAGTATCGCTCATGCGCATTGACTCAAATCACCCAACTTAGAAATCAAAAGGACGGAAGGGGGAAAAAAGATTTTTTTTTTTTTTAAAGTCAGAATTGTAAAATGATCTGCAGGCTGCTGAAAAATCTGCGACGTCCATCTCCAGTCCTCATTTTCTGCGGGGCCTCATATTATGGAAGTAATGATTGAATGGCCTTTCCTCTTAAGGACTTCACTGCCCAGGACTTGCAGTCTTTAAGAAGGGGGAGATGTTACACAAATTTTCTGTATAGTTGTAAATAGTGACGTATTACTTTAAAACTTTATTGTATTTTATTTATTAACAGAGATAATACAGGTTAGAAAAAAGGTGGCAACATCTAAAGCAATCAGGAAATTTCGAGATGTTTCTTTTATTTGACGAGTTGGCTGGATGTTTCGAGAAGGTTCTCATGCACTTGTATAAATTAGAAAGCAGCTAAAATCGACAGTTTGACTTAGAAACTCGACGAAAGCTCCGAGTGTGACTGACCTGAATTATCGCTGAATTCGAAGTTGTTATTGAAGCTTGATAGTGATTGCACTGTTCTTCGATTAAATATTGTGTCCCTTTGAAGAGCGAATAAATAATAACTTTTACCTAATAAAAACTGTGCTATCATTGCCTCTGTGGAAAATTCACAACAATATCAATTAATGGTAGAAACTTTAGCTGGCACAACTCCTTTTTTCTAGTGTGGATGAGGCAGTGTATTATTCATAAGTTACCATTAGTTGAATATGTTTTTGTGCACATGTCACAATAATGCAACTTTTCTCCAGAGTGAGTGAGGTATTCTGAGTAATAAAAAATAAAAGTAAATAAAATTCTGAGTAAATAAAAACCAAGTTTGAAATTACCAAATCCATATCAACAGATTCCAAGCAACCTGAGTTACACAGCTACTTGATATAAATTTACTTCAGAGAGGCCACAGAATTCAGGAAAAAAAGTTACCCCGATACATTACTAAAAATTCCCTGGGTACTTTTACACTCAGGGGGGCTGTTGGCAATATCCAAGTACAGTACGGATTCTACACAAAGGTGATTTTTGCCAATAAATGGCAGCAGCCATGATTTTTTAAAAACAAGTGAATTGCTTATTATTCCCATAATTTGAAGTGGTTTTCATTAAACTATTCTTAGCGCAGAATCCATAACGGAAACGTATCTTCAATAAGCTAAAAAATTTCCTCCATTTTTGTAAAATTAAAAAAAAATACCCCGACATTTCCCAGGATCAGAAAGCTCCAAGACATTTCTCTGATTTCCCAGGCTCTATGACCACTCTGTAAATCATGGGGGCTAACAGGAAGAGTCAAGTGAGGGAACTTGCACCCCAATGGAGTGTGATAATAATAAAAAATGTGGAGGAAAAACTCACAGGGAAAATAAGTATAATATGGGATACAAGTTATTTAATCAAAAAATTAATATTTAACTTTAATTACTATTTCTGTCTGAAGTTATGTTTCTCGAAAAATTAAAGTTCGAGCAAAAACTTTAAAACCTAGCTTTCTTCTGCGATCTACACCTCCCTGAAAATAACCCTACTGACTTAATTATGATATGATTTAATCTATGAAATTAACACAGATGCAAGGCATAATCGAAGACTAGCGTGTCATTTCAAAATATTATGCTAACACTGCCAAATTGTATACTTTCTAGAATATTATGGGTAAAAATAATTTCATTGCAACATGTTTTAAGGTTGAAAAATAAACAATCATAACAATTGATATGTGTCCGCAAAGATATCACTTACCTAAAACTAGAAAAAGGGCAATTGGAAACAGTGCTCAATATTTTTCCTTTCGTTAGATTCCGTCAAATTTACTTTTGGTTACTTTTTAAAATTAATAATAAAGTGACATGTATGTTTCCTCAAATCGATTACATGCAACATTTCAACGTAAGATTAAAAACGCAAAACGCCACCCATAGATTAAAGACACTTATAGATATGACACTCTGATTGGATTACCATTAAGGATTTTCTATATTGAAAGCGCCATAGAAACCAGCGCCCCCAGTAGTTTCGGTTGGAACTACATTTGACGGCAACGCAACGCATGGTCGCTGATTGGCTGATTCGTTGCCATGGCAATGCGCATTGCTTGGATTGATGTTAAAGCTTCTTGTTTTTAGACTCCGAATGGAGACTTAACACACCCTCTTATGTTTCGTAACTTTAAATTTTATTCAACCAGCAGATTGGAGTTTTTTTTTATTAATTATAAAGTTAAAGTTGCAGTCGAATTTATTTGCTAAATAAATTTTATTTAATGCGCAAATAAAATTAGTTTTTTTTTTTTTTTTAATTCTTATTAGGTTGTGTTAAAGCTTTGTAATAAGAAATTAGCAGCAGAAAATATCACCAAATACCTTTTTATTAATTTTGAACGAACTTTTTCAATGGATGAATTCCTGAAACATTGCATTTTGAAAATATATCAATATATTTTTACAAAACTGTATTGACGTAAGAAATTTTTTTATACATTATTATTATTTTTTTTTTTTTACAAATAAGTTCTTGCTTGCTTTTAACTACAGGTAAAGTTTATATTTCAAATACAATTTTACAAATAAAGTTTAAATGCTTCATTAAATACTAAAAATAATGATAATAAAATTAAAAATATAATATTACCAACAATATCAATAAAATATAGACAACTTTAATATAAAAACAACAACAAGAAGAATATAAAACACAATAATAATAATAATAATAAAGGAAGACACACACAGCAATCTCAATAAATTATTACCAAGAAATAATTCGTTGTTATTTTTTCATAAAATGAAATGAAATCTCAATTAGATATTCAAATAACGTAAGTGCATGAGAATTTTAACTCGTAATTAGCTTTTAATATAAATTGAATCGAAATATTAAATCTTCCAATTAAAATCAAACGATAATCTAACAAATAAAATTAAATCTTCGCTATGTCGTTAGAATAACAAAAATAGAATTTTTTACAATTCTATTTTTTGTTAACATTTATTTCGCCATGAAAGCATTTTTAAATATTTTAAATATTTTTAAAAATCATAAATTTTATTTTTTATTATTTAAAAAACAAAAAAATGTGATACAAAATGTAAAAGCATCCAAGATTCCAATCAACCAATCAATCTTTGAAGATATATTAGTTCGTTTAGTAACTACTGGGGGCAGAATCGGTCAGAATGAGTTGACAGTCTAGAGAATACTTAGTCTATGACGCCACCAAACCAATTCTAAATGTTTATTTAATTTATGGTTTCATTCAGTTACGGTTAAAATAACAGATATTTCAACTTTAAAAGGAGTTTATGCATGTTGACATTACCTATGTGATCAAACATAAATTGAAAAGAATTTTGTGTATATAATCGCAAATAAACATATATAATCCTGAACTTTCGGCGGCTTGACATTGTTGAGCCATTCTGAAATCTTCATTAACCAACACATCAAATCTTTAAACACCATTGTTGGTTTTAACACTTTGTAAATAATAAAAGAAGCATTTCTATTATTGGTGCACCATGTGACTCCATCTACAAGCCCATTCTGATATTTTTGGTTAAATAATCTTGAAATTAAACTCTCTGTGTATTTGTATTAACAATGTCCATGATATTTAAATCATCTAAAAACGATCACATTACTTGTAAAATTATCACTGATATCGTTGATGAAAACAATAAATAAAAGAGGACCAAGCCCAAAACCCTCTGTTCAACTACTGCATATTTACCCTTGATTTGTACTTGTTGCTTTGTGGTGACGCAATAAGTTCATCCAACTTTCTTTATTCTTCAACCATTTTCGCAAAGTGAAACTTTCGTTTGCGAACCAAAACTAGAAACTGTCGATCAAAATCTTCAGCAAATGAAAGTAATACTAAAACATAACTTAGCCAATCACCGCAGAAAGTAGGTGTCTCTAATTCATTCCTCTCAGTGATTTGAACCGAAAGGACATCACTTCTAGCTCTGATTCAAATGCTAAAGGACCTGTGTTCCTTCTTTTCAAATATTCCTTTGTCTTATATGTAGCGTGTGTTGTGTGGAGATTAAAGTCTTATAAAATGCTCCAAAAAATCCTTCTGATACTTGACTCAAACATCATCACTACAGTATATAACAGCCAGTCCTCCATAGCCTTCTGCTAATTAACTTACTTGCTTCCGTTAAAAGTTTCTACGCCGATTACAAGTCACTTTATAAAAAATAAAAAAAAAATAAAAAAAAAATTAAAAACTAGTTAAAATTTTAACATTATGTTTTTTAAAAGTCAAATTAGAAGGCCAAAACTACTTTTATGCTGAAAATTTCAGAACTGTAGCCCCTATTAGATTGCACTAGAAGACAACATACCCTGGAACTGATTACGCTGTAGGATGGATTCTTCCACCGAAAAGATATAGTTCCAAGCAAATCACAACTTATGGTATTAGTATTGTTAACCTTTGTGCACATAGTTTTATATTAAACTTTATATAAGTTGATAAAAATAAAATAAGTGCTTTTAAGTTAAAATTTTAATTACTTTTCTAACCACGGATACTACAAGAGTTTTTATCGTTCCGATCAGTCAATCAGGGCGTAGTAAAACCAGTTCACTCATCGTTGTAGGGTATTCAGTGAGATCAGGGTATGTTGTCTTCTAGTATAGAAGTCATTTTTCAAAAAAAAAAATTAACATTCACTTTTTTTAAAAGTCCAAAGCAACTGCTTATGTTGAAAACTTCAGAGCTGTAGCCATATTTAAAGCTGCTTTGAAAAAATGTTTAATAAAAAAAACTAATTAAAATTTTATCGTTCTATTGGTCATAAGTCAAATTAGAAGGTCAAAACTACTTATGTTGAACATTTCAGAGCCCTACGCCTATTTTAAATAGCTTTGCAAAGAGCAGAGAGCTGACTTTTTTTCCATAATTGTAATTTATCCGAAATAATATGAGTTAAACAATGGTAGGACAAAGTTTTCCATTACGTACACGGAAAATCTATATATGAAGAAGCTTTCAGCAAGGTGGTTTTCATCAAGAATAAATACAAGAATAACTTAACAGAACCTCATTTGGACAATTTATTAAAATTAACTGCAATAAATACTCCTAAAGATATAGACTCTATCATAAAATAAACTGAATGATTTCGACCGCCATTGTCTCATAATTGATATCGACTAAAAAGGAATGATCTGGAAGTACAGTTTCAATACTGTAATTAAAAGTTAGGTCAAGTAGCATTGTTACGTTGAAACAAAAGATTAAAATTTCTCTTTTAGACTTTGATTTACTAATAATGAAAACTATTATTATTATATATTTTTTTAATTATTCGACAAAAATATAATCAAATATCAATTGTAATTTTATTAAGATATTATCCCCCCCCCCCCTCGCCAGTTTTCAGAAATGTTATATATTGTTAAATCGATAATAATTAAAGACACATTTTGGTGTATCCGGCCCGCGAAAGGCTCCAACATAAGTCATACGGCCCGCCTTTATAAGTTAGTGGCGAAAGCTGGTATAAACACACACACACACACGGATTCTTTTTATTATTAAAGATTATAAGTTCTACAGTAGGGACACCAGGGAAAATGCCTGTTTACAAGATAAGCCAGAAAATGCTACATTTTTTTACATCGGCTGACAGTAAGAAAGAGATCTTTTTCTAACCATCATGTATTTTATTACTCATTTTGACAGTGCCAAATTAATTTGACAATTATTATAATTTATGGTACATATTACTACTGAATATATGTTCAATAACCATTGTACTCTATTTCAGTAGGTGATATTTAAGGTGATCAACAACTCTCTAAATATGTTCCGAAAAAAATTGCTCTTGAATATATTTGGGAATTGATCTAGATATTTTTGTGTGGGTATTCTTAATTTAACTCATGCAAAACATAAAAAATAAATTTTTAAATATAAATTCTTCAAATGCATTGCCAATTTACATGTGCAATTTCAACTTCTAGACCTCAGATAGAGTTTTCATAGTGTTTGACAACTAAGAACAGAAGAGCCATTCTGAACTCTTTACTAACTCCTTATTTGACCCCAAGACTTGATTGAATACATTGTCATGCAAAATGAATCTATTTGCCAAAACTCAGTTCAATTGGAAGACGGGAAGTGGGTTAATTAGCCCACAGAAGATTTTGCCTCGTCAACCTTATCAGGGGAAGGTTTCAGTTATTAAATATCGCCAAATTGAACATGTTTGAATTAAGTTTGACCTATGGAACGTGAGTAAAAGCTGATAAGTCTGACGCAAGGTAATATAAACGTGTGTAAAAGCGGCCCTTGTGTGACAGTCCAAAACTTGAAAGAAGACATTGTCATCGACAACAAGTGTACAGCTAACTTTTAAAGTTTCAATTCGATTGGATGAAGGGAAGTAAGTTTATTGGTAGTCACGATCGGTATTTGAAGCCGTGTGTGAAAGCCGCTTTTTAGTGACAGCCCCCAAAACTATGTAAAATGTAATATTATTATCTACAAGGAATGCATTTGTCAAATTTCAGCACGATTGGCAAGTTGTTTTAGTTGGCAAGTTGGTTGCATACCGAAGAGATAGTAAAAGCGTGTGTAAAATCGGTATTTTAGTGACACCTTCCAAAACTTGATATAATGCAACCTTATCGATAACGAATGTATCTGTGGAATTTCAGCTTGATTGGATGACAGCCAGTTGGTTCATTAGTATTCCAAAAAATGAAGCTTGTGTAAAAACGACCTTTAAGTGGCATCGAATCCATCTACCAAGTATCAGCCCGATTGGTTTACGCCAAGTGAGTTAATTAGGCCTGTGAGTGGGGTAGGTGTATATTATGCCCGGCAGGCACAAACATACACTACCCCCACCCATAAAATTGAAGTCAATATAAAGGATTTAATAAGAAGCAAAGATTTTTTCAAACCTTTTTATTCACTTAACTATAAAAATAATTATTGAAATGGACAATATCTTTATTTTTTTGCTGTCATGCAGAATAAAGACTATCTTTAACTATTTTTCTTTAATGATTCCATAAATGATTAATTTTGATTGAGAAATGATAACTTATTCAAACTAAATTTGATTTTGTAATAGCTAAACCAGTGATTCTTAACCTTTTTTTTTGTCGCGGCACACTTTTAACAATTTCAAAATTTGGCGGCGCACAAAGAAAAAGATAAGTTTAAAAGTTGCTTACTTACCTATAATAGACTGTGTAAAATTGTTTATGATAATAATTTGGAATGTAAAATAAAATAATATGTACTACAAAAACAACAGTACGTTTATTAAAGGATTAATTGCAAATGAATAACAAGAATACTTTTAAGGAGAAATTTGAGCTTGATGTTTTTTGATAATTTCATTTATATTTGGTCTTAAAAATGGACAATGTTACTCTCATATCATCTTCTACATTTAACAGTCTCCATCTTTTTTTCGTTTTTATGTTGTTTAATTCTGAAAACCCGAATTCACACAAATAAGATGTAGAAGTAAGATGAACAAGTAGGTGCGCCATGTTCGTAACATCGGTGCTTTCGTCAACTTGAAGTGCAAAATAAGTGCATTTTTGGAGTTTTAAAGCCAATTGTTCTTCAATATTATTAGATATCGACAATTCGACTCTTTACTGTGTTACTTTTGACAGTGGTATTTTTTGAATTTCTATGGCTGTCTTTTCTCTTAACACGGCTTGGACCATATCCACAGGGGGCGGCAGTAAAAGCGTCTCACCGATTGTGTGAGGCTTTCCATCTTTTGCAATTCTTAAACTAGCAAGGTATGACGCCTTTATCAAGTTAGTATCAGTATTGACAAACTTCGTCAAACATTGAGTTTCTTTCTTAAAAAAATTAGATTTTCTTTTAAAAAATTAAATGGGCTTACCAATCAAATTAGGGTGCTTAGTATTTTGGTGTCGCATCAGTAAAGAAGGCTTCATGCTGTGGTTCGAAAGTGTTTCAAGACATACAACACATTGAGGAATAGGAATGTCACTGGTTTCAGTCCCAGGCTTCACTATAAAACCGTACTGTAAGTAGCTTTCATCGTATTTACGATTGGCCGGTGATTTAGGTTTTTTAGCACAATCCTTTGAAGTAGAAGAGGACGTCAGAAATCGTTTCATAGTTCACTTTTCTTATACAAAATCACAATTAATTATTACAACACCCACAACGAACCATTACAACAACATATAAACATTGCACAATCACTGGCAATATTGTGAGGCGGAAGAATGTAGGCGCATGGGAAGTTATTAATAGCGTGGGGGAAGAGGGGGAAGCAGCTCTCGTCGCCGTCACTCCTCCACTCCTGCAGAGACAAGCAGATGAGTAAGGTTTGCGTGCTCACTGCTCATGCGTACAGAAGCTATTAATAGCACGTTGCTCACATCATTTACGCGTACCACCTGAAACGTTCCCGCGTACCATCAGTGGTACGCGTACCACCGGTTGGGAACCCCTGATGTAGGACAAAGTTTTCCATTACGAGCATGGAGAAACTATATATGAAGAAGTTTTCAGTAAGGTGGTTTTCATCAAGTATAAATACAAGAATAACTTAACTGAAAATCATTTGGACAATTTATTAAAATTAACTACAATAAATACTCCTAAAGATATACTCTATCATAAAATAAACTGAATGATTTCGACCGCCATCGTCTCATAACTGATATCGACTAAAAAGGAATGATCTGGAAGTACAGTTTCAATACTTCAATTAAAAGTTAAGTCAAGTCGCATTGTTACGTTGAAAGAAAAAATTAAAATTTCTCTTTTAGACTTTGATTTACTAATAATGAAAACTATATATATATTTTAATTATTCGACAAAAAAAATAATCAAATATCAATTGTTATTTTATTAAGATATTCCCCCTCCCCCACCCCAGTTTTCAGAAATGCTATATATTGTTAAATCGATAATAATTAAAGACACACATTTTGGTGTATCCGGCCCGCGAAAAGCTCCAACATAAGTCATACGGCCCGCCTCTATAAGTTAGTGGCGAAGGCTGGTATAGACACACACACACGGACTCTTTTTATTATTATAGATTATAAGTTCTACAGTAGAATTACAATAAAACACCAGGGAAAATGCCTGTTTACAAGATAAGCCAGAAAATGCTACATTTTTTTTTTTACATCGGCTGAAAGTAAGAAGGATATCTTTTTCTAACCATCATGTATTTTATTACTCATTTTGATAGTGTCAAATTAATTTGACAATTATTATAATTTTAAGCTACATATTACTACTGAATATGTTCAATAACCATTGTACTCTATTTCAGTAGGTGATATTTAAGGTGATTAACAACTCCCTAAATATGTTCCGAAAAAAATAGCCCTTGAATATATTTGGGAATTGATCTGGATATTTTTGTGTGGGTATTCTTAATTTAACTCATGCAAAACATAAAAAATAAATTTTTAAATATAAATTCTTCAAATGCATTGCCAATTTACATGTGCAATTTCAACTTCTAGACCTCAGATAGAGTTTTCATAGTGTTTGACAACTAAGAACAGAAGAGCCATTCTGAACTCTTTACTAACTCCTTATTTGACCCCAAGACTTGATTGAATACATTGTCATGCAAAATGAATCTATTTGCCAAAACTCAGTTCAATTGGAAGACGGGAAGTGGGTTAATTAGCCCACAGAAGATTTTGCCTCGTCAACAAATTATTAAACATCGCCAAATTGAACATGTTTGAATTAAGTTTGACCTATGGAACGTGAGTAAAAGCTGATAAGTCTGACGCAAGGTAATATAAACGTGTGTAAAAGCGGCCCTTGTGTGACAGTCCAAAACTTGAAAGAAGACATTGTCATCGACAACAAGTGTACAGCTAACTTTTAAAGTTTCAATTCGATTGGATGAAGGGAAGTAAGTTTATTGGTAGTCACGATCGGTATTTGAAGCCGTGTGTGAAAGCCGCTTTTTAGTGACAGCCCCCAAAACTATGTAGAATGTAATATTATTATCTACAAGGAATGCATTTGTCAAATTTCAGCACGATTGGCAAGTTGGTTTAGTTGGCAAGTTGGTTGCATACCGAAGAGATAGTAAAAGCGTGTGTAAAATCGGTATTTTAGTGACACCTTCCAAAACTTGATATAATGCAACCTTATCGATAACGAATGTATCTGTGGAATTTCAGCTTGATTGGATGACAGCCAGTTGGTTCATTAGTATTCCAAAAAATGAAGCTTGTGTAAAAACGACCTTTAAGTGGCATCGAATCCATCTACCAAGTATCAGCCCGATTGGTTTACGAAAAGTGAGTTAATTAGGCCTGTGAGTGGGGTAGGTGTATATTATGCATGGCAGGCACAAACATACACCACCCCCCACCCACAAAATCGAAGTTAATATAGAGGATTTAATAAGAAACAAAGATTTTTTTAAACCTTTTTAATCATTTAAGTATAAAAATAATTGTTGAAATGGGCAATCCCTTTATTTTTTTTGCTGTCATGCAGAATAAAGACTAACTTTAGGTATCCTTAATTATTTTTCTTTAATGATTCCATAAATGATTAACCACGATTGAGAAATGATTTAACTTATTCAAACTAAATTTGATTTTGTAATAGCTAAACATTACAGTTTTAAAAATGAAATTATTAAAGTTTGAAAAAGTTTTAATGAATAAGTGACGACTAATGCAAAAAAAAATAAAAAAAAAAATAATCAATTACAGAATACCTTCAACAAATCAAAACAGAGTACTTTTTTTTTCCTTATCTGAAAATGTTTCGGTGTGCAAGTCAATAAATATTTTTTGCCTCGTGTTAATGAGGTTGTACTGGTGATATGATAAAAATATTTATTTACAAGAATGTAAATATATAGTTATTAAGCTAAGCACATATTAAGTTGCAAGAATAATCAGAAAGTTTAGCAGTTGTGGTAGGCGAGAGGGAATGTCCGAAGGCAATGCGAACAGTGGCAAACGGTCTAGCGCAGTGATTCTCAACCACTGTGCCGCGGCACTTTTGTGTGCCGCCAAATTTTAGAAATGTATATAGTAAAAATTATGATTTTTTTTATTACGAGTAAAGTTTAAATTAAAGAAAACAGGGTTCCCACTGTCATTGAGAGTCATTAAAAATGCTTAATATTTTTGAACTTGTTTTCAAGGCCTTGAAAATGCTTAGAGGTAATTAAAGGTCATTGAAAATGCTTAGAGGTCCTTAAGAGTCCTTAATTTTTACGACTGTTGTGTGCCCAACTGCAAATTTTATAAAAATACTACTTAGACTTGTTATCCCCGCGTGACCACCACTTATCCACTCTGTATCATAATTCTCTGGCATATTTTATTACGCATGCGCCAACTTGTAAATTTTCTGGTAGAATATACTTTATTAAAAATTTATACATGGATATGATGCCTGAAAACAAATTTTCAAAGGTCCTTAAAAAACATTTAGGTCCTTAAAAGTCATTGAAAAGTCAATGATTTTCATTCTGTGATTTGAGTGGGAACTCTGTACTTATATATATGTATGAATAGTGTAACGAAGATTTTTCACTTTCACCGCTTTGTTACATATTTCTCTGTATATGTACAAAATATTTGCCATCAGAATTGAAAATAGTTCTGAAACAATGTGTTAAAATGGTTAATTATATAAAATTAAGACCATTAAAAAGTCGCTTATTTAGTAATTTATGCCAAGCTATGGAAGCTAAGTACGAATCCTTGTTACTGCATACGGAAGTAAGGTGGTTGTCGAAAGGAAAAGTTTTATTTCGTGTACTGGAATTAAAAGACTAAATGAAAATGTTTTTTGAACAAAATAAAAATTATCATTTTGTTCATTCGTTGGAAGATAAAATATGGTGTGCTAAACTAGCTTACTTATCAGACATGTTTGTTATTTTTAATAAAATAAATTTAAGTATGAAAGGGCCGAAAGAAAATATATTAAACTCAACAGATAAACTGGTGAGATTCCAAAAACAAATAACTTTATGGAAAAATAAAGCCCAGGAAGGATATTTGGAAAAGTTTGAGTCAGTTCCAAAAGATTTTAATAAAACTATTAAGAAAATTGTTATTGACCATTTGACAACAATAGAGGAGAGAATTATTCATTATTTCCCAAATTTAGATATAAAAAAAATTTAATTGGGTTCGTAATTCAATTGTGATAACGAATACTTCTGTATTTGAATTAACTGGGAATGAAGAGGAAGAACAAATTTTGCTTTCTAATAATCGAGATTTAATTTTAAAATATTCAGAAGAATCAATTAATTCATTTTGGATTAACATTAGATGCGATTATCCCATGATAGCCAAAAAAGCTTTAAAAATATTATTACAGTTTTCTACATCTTATTTGTGTGAATTCGGATTTTCAGTATTAACCAACATAAAAACGAAAAAAAGATCGAGACTGTTAAATGTAGAAGACGATATGAGAGTAGCATTGCCATTTTTACGACCAAATATAAATGAAATTATCAAACTCAAATTTCTCATTTAAAGTATTCTTATTATACATTTGTAACTAATCCCTTAATAAACGTACTGTTGTTTTTGTAGTACATATTATATTATTTTACCATTCCAAATTATTATCATAAAACTATTTTACACAGTGTATTTATAGGTAAGTAAACAACTTTTAAACTTATATTTTTCTTTGTGAGCCGCCAAATTTTGAAATCGTTAAAAGTGTGCCGCGACAAGAAAAAGGTTGAGAATCACTGGTCTAGCGCATAGTATTATATAAATAACAGGGGCGGATTTAGAGGTCAATCAAGGGGAGTGCGATTATGACCGTGATTGCTTATAGTAGCGGTGATAGTTTGCCAACTTGGTGAAGGGGAGGTCATCAATTAGTATGTTACTTCTAGGGATCAATGAAAGATGAAGGAAAAAAATTAGAGAGTTGGACTACTCTCTTTTGCCCCCCCCCCCCCCTCCATAGAACAATTCAAGATGTAGACCTGCAGAGTACTAACTGCAATAAAAAAAATTCCACTTTTGTCCCATCTCCTATTTACAAATGAGAAAAACGTACTGAAATTAAGGAACTTTTCAATTTGAGAACCACACTAGGAGTAAAGATTCGTTGGCAGGTACATTGCAGGTCGTCACAATCACGGTCTACTCGTACTTTCAAAACCCTTTCCTCCTACGGGTAAAGAAAAAAGAAGCTCGGTTAGGCAACTTAAAAATTTGTATTAATGGGGCAGGAAAAATGTAAGAAAAGAATTAATTTTTAATTTTGCTTGCTGATTTCTATCGATCTTGATATTAAGTAAAAAATACAACTTAAAAATATTAATGAAATTTAAATTTTCTTATACATTGTAAGCCGGTGGAAAATACCATTTAAAAATAATTTAGATGACACACTACACTTTATGTGGGGTACGGTCGTTTTCTACATTAAAAAAAATTTGTGGAAAATGTTTAGGGAGAGACCTTTCATCTGTAAAAAGTGCAACAACAAATATTTTAATAGTTATGTCTATGTAAATCAATTTTAATAATGATGTCTATGTAAATCAATTTTAATAATGATATCTATATAAATCAAGGAAGTAACATATAATTTTACAGTTTCAAATATTTTTTCTAAAAAAATGTATATTCCTATAGCCCCGAAAAATAAATATTTTTTAACTATTACATGATAATTATTTTGTGTTTTATTACGTAAGCAAAATTCTGTATTATTTATAATCAAATGGGAAGGAATATAATGTTTGAGATCGGTATATAGAATATAATGAATAGAGAATATAATGTTGAAAATCGGTCTTTTGAACATCATTGATAGATATAGATGTATATAAAATGTCAGTAGGTTTAGTGTCAAATAATAATAACACAGTTATGAGATAAAAACTAATTGGCAAACCTCTGTATTTTTTAAAAAACTTCCTATTTTTCTAGCACTAATGCAGCAAACAATACATTACTATCACCAAACGTATTTAAATTATTCGTGTATAAAAATTTAATAAGGGTGTCATTTATTGGACACCCTGTATACCTGGAAAAGTTACAATACAAATTATTTCTTCTTTATGGAAGCTAGATAAAAAACGTAAAAACATTGCACAAAGGCAAATATCTCATTATATAAGAGCAAAATAGCTTTCTTTATTAATTCTATTAGTTATTATTTATTTTATTTTTTTAGTTCTTTAACTGGAATAATTAAATAAGAAAAGTAAATTTTGGTGTCTGGGATGTTACAATATTTAAAAAACAACAACATACAACTCTATTTCAAATAAGAAATACAATGGCTTGTTTTAAATAAGAAATAGATAACTATGTTTTGAAAACAGTTTAATTTTTTAAGTAAGAAATAAACTGTAATACGTTTAATTACTGACAGCACTATAAGACTCGTATCTTTGCAGCAGGAAGTTGAGAAAAGAGGAGGTTTAGTGATATTTTTGTACATTGAAACAAGAGTAAATTATGTCCAAATATTATTTTGCCAAATAAGTAAAGCCATTTTACAAGATAACCCAGAAAATGCTACATTTTTTATTTGGGACATTAAGAAAGATATTCATGTCTAAACATGTACATAATTCATTTTGACAGTATTTGTTATTATTTTATGGTACATATTAAAGTTCAATATCCATTCTTTTTTAGGTGAGTCAGATGGCAATTAAGATGGTGGTTAACACACAGTGCTCACTACATATGTTTCGAAAAATCGTGTTTCAATCTTTTTGAATATTGATCTAGGATTTTTTGTATGGTGATTTTTAAATTAAAAGAAACAAATATTTTTTTTATTTGATTTATAAACCACAAATAAAAATAATTATTGATATTAGCATGATACTTTTATTTGTCACCTACTGTACACAAACGTTTTGGAGCAAATTTCACAAAAATGTAGCTCTTCTTCGACATTTCAAAGGAGGTGTTTTTTGTAAATTTTCTTATCTGAAAATGTTACGCTGCACAAGCTGTAAGAATGTGGTCATATCTCACAAGAATGTAGCTTTTTTCGTGTGAGTGAAGAGATGTTTTCTGAGGTTACTCTTTTGTGAAAAAGTTTTGGTGCACATATTACAGGAATGTGGCTTTTCTCCAGTGTGAATGAAGACATGTGCTCTGAGGTGACTCTTTTGTGAAAATGCCTTGGAGCACATGTTACAAGAATGTGGCTTTTCTCCAGTATGAGTGAGAAGGTGTGCTTTGAGGTGAACCTTTTGTGAAAATGCTTCAGAGCATAAGTCACAAGAATGCGGCTTTTCTCCAGTGTGAGTGAGGAGGTGTCCTCTGAGGTGACTCTTTTGTGAAAATGCCTTGGAGCACATGCCACAAGAATGGGGCTTTTCTCCAGTGTGAATGATTAGGTGTTTCCTGAGGTCACTCTTTCGAGCAAATGTTTTGGAGCATGTCTCACAAGAATGTGGCTCTTCTCCAGTGTGAGTAAGGAGGTGTATTCGGAGGTTACTCCTTTGTGCAAATGTTTTGTTGCACAAGTTACAAGAATGTGGCTTTTCGCCAGTGTGAGAGAGGAGATGTTTAATGAGGTTACTCTTTTGTGCAAATGTTTTGGAGCACATTTCACACGAATGTGGCTCTTCTCCAGTGTGAGTGAGGAGGTGTGTGTTGAGATAACTCTTTTGTGCAAATCTTTTGTTGCACAGGTTACAAGAATGTGGTTTTTCTCCAGTGTGTATGAGAAGGTGTTTCCAGAGGTTGCTTTTTCGTTGAAAGGTTTTGGAGCACATCTCACAGGAATGTGGTTTTTCTCCAGAGTGACTGAGAAAGTGCATTCTGAGACTTGTCAAATTTGAAAATGCTTTGTTACACATGTCACAAGAATGTGGCTTTTCTCCAGTGTGAGTGATAAGGTGTTTTCTAAGGTTAATCTTTCGTGCAAATGTTTTGGAGCATATCTCACAAGAATGTGGCTTTTCTCCAGTGTGGGTCATTAAGTGTGTTGTAAGGTTACTATCTAGTGAAAATGTTTTGGTGCACATGTTACAAAAATGTCACTCTTGTCCAGTATGAAGCAGGATGTACATTCAGAGGTCACGCTTTTTTGAAAATGTTTGGGTGGAAACGGTACAAGAATGTGGCTTTAATCCTGGCGAGTAAGAAGGAACTTTTTGAGGTCCACTTTACATGAAAATGACTACAAAATTGTGTATTTTCTTTCATATGCACAAGCTCAAAAGCAAAAGACACATAATCCTGGACTTACTAATTCATACTATTCCACACATACAACATTTGAGATATTTCATTTTTCACTTAAATGATCTGAGAAATGGCATCTTCACAGATTTTGTTAATTAGCTTGTTTCAATCATTACATGTGGTTAAACATTAATAATTTTAGTAGAAAACATCGAGGGGCTACGAAAGAGACACAACTCCAAAAGATCACTACTTTAATCTCCATCTTTCTGCAATTAAAAAATAATAATCAGTTATAAGCAATATTTTTGAGTTGAAATTTATTAAAAATATGCAATAAATTTTTATGGATATAAAAAATAATTACATTTATTTTAAGAAATTATTTTTTCTTCTACCGTCATTGATATGACAAAAGGTATTGTGACCTATCGCAACTACCTTGGGGAATGTAGTTGCAAAAGGTCCAACTTAAAAAAATAGTCGAAATATGTATTTGAATTCTTTTGGAATTTAGACTTTTTACTAAATTTTAAGAACTTTTCAGATCTTAAATTCCACTGCCCTAGCCACAGTTTTATGAATGAATGATTTTTTTCTCTTTAAATATCCTATTTTATCTGTACTACATTGTGGGTGAGAAGGCGTTTTCTGAGGTCACAGGGTTCCCACTCAAATCACAGAATGAAAATCAATGACTTTTCAGGACCTAAAAAAGTTTTCACTGACATTTGAAAATTTGTTTTCAGGAAGTCCATATATAAATTTTTAATAAAGTATATTTTACTAAAGAAGTTACAAGTTAGGCGCATGCGCAATACAAATATGCCAGAGAATTCTGATATGTTGTGGATAAGTGGTGATCACGCAGGGATAGCAAGTCAGAGTTGTATTTTTATAACTTTTGCACACAACATCTGCAATGCTTTTAAAACTTTGAAAAATGCTTTTTAATGCTTTGAAAACATGTCACAAAACAAGTTCAAAAATATTAAGCACTTTTAATGACAGTGGGAACCTTGGGTCACATTTACGTGAAAATGCTTTGACATACATCTCATAAGAATATAACTTTTCTCCAGTGTGATTAATATGGTGAGCTAGAAGAATAATTTTTAGTGAAAATGTTTTGGTGCATATGCCTCAAGAATATGGCTTTTTTCCATTATGAATGAGGAGATGTTTTCTGAGGTTACTCTTTAGTGTAAATGTTTTGCAGCAAATCTCACAAGAATGTGGCTTTTCTCCAGTGTGAGTAAGGAGGTGTGCTCTGAGGTGACTCTTTTGTGAAAATGCCTTGGAGCACATGCTACAAGAATGGGGCTTTTCTCCAGAGTGAATGATTAGGTGTTTCCTGAGATCACTCTTTCGTGCAAATGTTTTGGAGCATGTCTCACAAGAATGTGGCTCTTCTCCAGTGTGAGTAAGGAGGTGTATCCTGAGGTTACTCTTTTGTGCGAATGTTTTGGTGCACATGGTACAAGAATGTGGCTTTTCGCCAGTGTGAGAGAGGATGTGTTTAATGAGGTTACACTTCTGTGTAAATGTTTTGGAGCACAATTCACACGAATGTGGCTCTTCTCCAGTGTGAGTGAGGAGGTGTGTGTTGAGATAACTCTTTTGTGCAAATGTCTTGTTGCACAAGTTACAAGAATGTGGTTTTTCCCCAGTGTGAATGAGAAGGTGTTTACAGAGGTTGTTCTTTCGTTGAAAGGTTTTGAAGCACATCTCACAGGAATGTGGTTTTTCTCCAGAGTGACTGAGAGAGTGCATTCTAAGGCTTGTCTTATTTGAAAATACTTTGTTACACAAGTCACAAGAATATGGCTTTTGAACGGTATGAGTGATGAGGTGTTTTCCGAGGCTACTCTTTCGTGCAAATGTTTTGGAACATATCTCACAAGAATGTGACTTTTCTCCAGTGTGGGTCATTAAATGAGTTGTAAGGTTACTATCTTGTGAAAATGTTTTGGTGGACATTTCACAAAAATGTCACTTTTTTCCAGTATGAAGCAGGATAGGTATTCAGAGGTCACACTCTTCTGAAAATATTTGGGTGGAAATGGTACAAGAATGTGGCTTTAATCCTGGCGAGGGAGAAGGAACTTTCCGAGGTCTGCTTTACGTGAAAATGATTTGGAGTACATGCCACAAGATTGCTTATTTTCTTCCACATGCACAAGCTCAGAAGCAAAAGACGCCAAATCCTGGATTTACTAGATCATACTATTCCACACATACAACATTTGAGTTATTTCCTTTTTCACTTAAATGATCTGAGAAATTGCATCTTCACAGATTTTTTTTAATTGGTCCTTGTTTCATTACATGCGGTAAAACATTGATTTTAGCAGAAAACATCAAGGGGCTACGAAAGAAACAACTTCAAAATACCACTATTTTTTATCTTCATCATTCTGCAATTAAAAAATAATATGTAATATGCGATATTTCTAAGCTGAAATTTATTAAAAATATGCAATAAATTTTTATGAATATAAAATACAATTACTTTTACTTTGAGAAATTATTTTTCTTCTGCCATCATTGATAAAACAAAATATATTGTGATCTATCGTAACTACCTTGGGGAATGTCACCAAATTTAGAAGGTGCACCTAATTTGCCATCGTAAGCTGAAATGTCTCTCCCCCAAAATATTTTGACACTTCTTGATTAATCTTTAGAAAATAACATTTTTATTTCACTGAATTGCTCAAGTTGCAAAATTCCTCAACAGATATTTTCGTTTATTTTTTGAAGGGTGAGACACCTTAAAAAGTTTTTAGTCGGTTAGACACCCTAAACGAGTGGTCTAAGAATTTACCCAATTTTTTTTTTTGTAGGTTTAAGTTGGTTAGCTGAGTTTAAATCGAATTTTAGATTCTTCCTGCAAAGCGCATTGTGAGGCACGCCTGCGAGCGCCCTCTTTAAAATGTAAGCCGATATAATCTCTCATTCTACGCTGAGAGCTGTAACCATACGAACCTCTAAAATAAAAGCTCTATCCTAGTCACACGGACTAAATGTTTTATTCTACGAAAACTTTTATGATGTTAAGTCTATACGTCCCTACGATAGGAGGCTCCAAATAGGACAAGCCTAGGTGCCAGCCTCCTTACACGCATGCACACTTATCTCTAAATATATATAAAATGTTATATCTGTATGTACGGCTATAACTCAAGATCTACAGCTAACCAATTCGGATCAGGTTTATGTATATTGGTAGCTAATTTACAGCAGATGGTTTGAAATACACTTTTAGGTTATCAAATACACCCAAAAAACAGTATGTGTGAAAAACATTTGTTGTATTGCAGTCTATGCTTTATTTATGTCAGGCAGTTTCTTTGGAAACAAAATATTGTTGACAACAGTTCAATGAAAACAGATTAGTGTTTTTAATTCAAACTTGAACATGTTTATAATGCGTCACAAAAGAAAATCATCATTGGAGTTGAATACTGTTGATTTCAGAAGGCTTCGTGCAATTAGAAGCAATCACGCTTTTGGAATTTTGAAATATAAACAGAAATGCAGCTCAGCAAGCTAATGATTTATATTCAAACATCTTACTGCTAATAATTCAAATATCCACAAGTTATCACCAGCTGTAACACTGGGGCATTTATCTTGAAAATGGATGCGTGTATTACTGTTTTGCTGGCAATGGTAGATGTTGTTGCTAATCCATCAAACACAATTAGACTTGGATTCTATGAACTTTGTAAAGAGGATAATTTTGCACAGACTATTATACATTGAGGTTCTTTTCTATTATACTTGAAAAAACATTGATTCAAAGATTAAAAGGTACTCCATTAGATTAATGAACATGTGTAAATAGAATAACACTTGGGTGCTTCTATATCATTCAAACTAACAATTCTGAGTGTTCTTATCTATGATTACAGCTTAATAACTTCAAAGGCCCAACTTCTTTTAAAAGTTGTTCAATATTTAAGGCTCTCTAGGACAAGTGGAGAATGATTCTTTGAAGGACGATACACTAAAAAAAACTATGGACGGGAAGCTACTGGGAAGATTCAGCACCAAGGCGTTTAATGCCAATAAATTGTAGCAGTTGTTATTTTTACTAACAATGCAATGGCTAAGATTGTCCTAACTTGGCTTGCTTTGAAGTAAATACTCTTGCCGCAGAATCCACACTAGATTTGGAAGTTTTACTGATTCTGCAATCGACCGAAACCCTTCTGAAATAAAAACATTGATTGTACTTATAACATTCAAATTTATTTCCTTCCTCATGCATGCTTATGTGATCTGAAAAATTGCACATTCACAATTTTTGTTAATTTGTTTGTTTTCCATACAATCAGTTAAATATTAATATTTTTGGCATAAAAAAATCAAGAGGCTATCATTGAAATACAACTTCAAAAGACCACTAAGTTTCTCAACCTTTCTGTAATTAGAAGGGGGGAAAAAAATAATAGTAAGTTATATGCAATATTTCTGCATTGAAAATTATAAAAAATATATATTTAACTGTAGTAGATAAAAACTAAAAACAATAAAATAGATTTTATTATGATTTTATTAGGTATTTAAATCAGTGCTATGGTAAAAATAAAGAGCCCAATTGAAGATTGTAATTTTAAACCATAATTTCCTTGCAAATGAAAATATTTTAGCCAATTTTAAATTTTTTTTGTTATAGTATAATCAGAGGCAGACTTAAGGGTGGATGGCTATCAGGCGCGGATTTAGGGGGGGTGCGGGGGGTGCGACCGCACCCCCCATGAAGTATCTCGTCTAAATTATTTTTAAATGGCAGTTTCACCGAGTTCAAAGTAAAAAATAAAAATAAAAAAATTGAAATTTCATTAATATATGTAAGATCTATTTTTTACTTAATATCAATATCGATGGAAATCAGCAAACAAAATTAAGCTTTTTATGACATTCTTCAAGCATCATTAATACAGATTTTTAAGCCACTTAATCGAACTCCTCATTCCGTTACCCGTAGAAGGAATGGGATTGAGAAGGAACGAGTAGATCGGGATGTGTTGACCTGCAATGTACAGCTCAACGAATGTTCACCCCTTGTGTGATTCTCAAATTAAAAAATGAATTTTGAATGACCATTGAAAAATTTCTAAAATTTCAGCACGATTTTCTCCTTGATCAGAGGCTAATTAATTATAAAGGTTTAATATCGGGGTGCCATCGCACCCTCTAAACTTCATTCGATGTACAAAAAATCATGCACTAAAATAGCTTTAAAAAAAAATCCTTTAATTGTAATTGGAAAATAAAATGCCTAATTCATAATTAAGAAAAAGCTTTGATCAAATCGGCACTATAGCATTATTGCAATTCTACAGAATATTGCAAGAACTTACAGTTCCGATCAAGACGCTTCGCTAAATTAGGACCAAGAAGTTTCTCTTCATTCCAAAATGACCCCTTCTTTGTGTGACCTTGAATTTGAAGGACACAAACAAAGTAATAAAATTTGAGGGGTCATACTATCCCCTCCCTTGCACGTGACATTGCCCCATATCCCATGTGAGTTGCAAAATTACTAACATGCCTCTACTCTGGGGTGAAAGTGAATGGGAATGGTCATTCTTGCTTGAGTTGGAGGGTGCGTGCGATGTCTAGATTGTTTGTTTCTTCAATTGGTATGGCAGTGCAAGATAATTAACAGTAATATATAACCATGATAAGATTTTTTTAATGTTACTATTTATTTTATAAAATGTAATATAACATTAGCAATTTGTTTTAGTTTAGACATTTGCTTTTTTTTCTAAATATGTTTGAATATTTAATTTTTGACCGAATGATCAGAAGTAGCTATTTATCCTACACACTCATATTTGATATTCTATGTAATTATCAATGTAACTCTCAATTCAATACCATCAGTTTATGAATAGATTGTAATAAAATATTTAATTCTTATAAAAATGAACTGATTTTACTGGATTAACCCGTTGTATATGCACCCTTTCATATGCAAAATCATTAAAGCCCTTTGATAAAATCAAACAAAATTACTTTTTTAAATTATAAAAATGTAATTTATCCTTAACAGTTTAAAATGAGTTCTATGTAGTTTTTAACTTCTTTTCAAAACATTGAGGATCATAGCCTAGCACGTTTTTAAATATTGCTATGTTCCAATCCCACTCACAAGAGGTATACTCGCCTACCACACGAAAAGTCACCGGGTCGTGCAATATTTCTGTAGACTGTTTTCAAATTGAGTAAAGACTTTAAAAATTTTGACTAGTAATCGATTGTTGAGCTACTTAGTGATAGTTTTCCGAGGTTTCTCTTATTTAAGATGTATATGAAGTCCATTTTTCCTTTGAAAGACCATCTGGTAGATGTTCCCTGCTTGATAAATAAACTAATCATAATCTAACGTTGTCCCGGTGCAGTATCATGTAGCACTTGTGCCTGGAAATATCCCGTACAACGACATTTATTGCTACTAGAAGAATATCAAGTAATTTAACATAATTGTAAAACCGTTCAGCTTAGATTGTAAATATTGCTCATTCGCAGCTTTTAGCAGTTTTCATTTGTTCTGTTAAATAAAAGTCAAAATTGTTTTGTATGAATTTATTATTTAAATATGAATGACTGGAATATTAGAAACAATACCGATGACTTACAAATAATTTAAATCAGTTAATGTTAAACTCTTTTGAAATGTGTTTTTTTTTTGGGGGGGGGGGGGGGTCTTTATATATACACTGTTAAAAAAATTTGTCCACCATGCACCAAAATTTGGTTCCCATTTAGCTGCCACCAACATTTGGTGCTTAGTTTTGCGATTTAATGGTGCTTACGGTCCGAGGTTGCACCATTAAATCGTGAAACTAAGCACCGAATGTTGGTGGCAGCTAAATGGGAACCAATTTTTGGTGCAAGGTGGAACAAAATTTTTAACAGTGTATATATATATATATATATATATATATATATATATATATATATATATATATATATATATATATATATATATATATATTAAATTCTAATTTCAAATGTGTTTTTGTAAGTGTGACTCAAACTTGATGGCAATATGACTGATAATATGTCCAATATGAGACATAATATGTAACCGATTTGAGATGCTACTTGTGATTAAAAAGCTGGTCCTATGGTTATATGAACATTATTATTATTATTACAATTTTACCTGCTATAACTAATTTAATTTAGAATTTTATTTGAATATAATGAGGAAATTTAAACTAATTTTAAAATAATATAAATCTGCTTTTTTTTTTTTTTAAATATGAGGATTTGTGTGTTGACGGCTTAAGATGGTCTTTGAGTACACTTTCCTAATTTAAGTTCTCTTTAAATCATATTTATAAAAGAAAATAGAAAGTTATGTTAAACCAATCTCAACATTTATATTAAAGTACAGGTTGGATATAATTAAAATCTATCTATTTAGAAATTTTTTGCAAATAAAGGAAAATATAAAACTTTAAGATGAAAAGGGCTTATATGACTGTTAGTTTTACATGTTATTCCAAATGAAATAATAAATCAAAATGAAATCAATCCAATGAAGTTTTAAATATATTGTTGTTCTTGAAGCCTAATTAGCAAAAATCCAAACAGTTATTTCTTAAAGTTTTAATTTCAAAAATTTTATGATAATGTTTAAACATCATTACCAGATTTTTCCAGCAGTACTAATACAAAATTTTAAAAAGATTTATTAATTTCTACTGACTCCGGACTGATCTAAACAACACCAGTTTAATTATAGCTCGCCTGCACCTTAAAAACTTTCGAGGATGTCAGAAATAAAGCATACGTACCGTTTGGTATTAGTAACCCCCTAACGAAATCAGAATTATATTAAAATTTTAAAAGAAATTTATACTGGATTGATACAGAAAATCTTTATAGAATTTGATACTAATATTGTTGATGCGTATTTAACCAATAAAAAGAAAAGAAAGTTTACATAATAAATAAAAAAAATAAAAAAAAAAAAAAAAAATTGAGAGAGCCATAGTAAAAACTATCTTATATTCGAAGATAATTTTTTTTTATTACAAAACTGTACACCCACGCACATTGAGGTCAACGCACTCTCTTTTTTTACTATAAAGTTCGAATATATGTTAATTTAGTTAGAGCAGTCTTAGTAGCGCATCAAATATGTAGAGTTAAGGTTAAGGTGACTAAACATTGGTAATCTTTTTTTTTTTTTTTTAATTTTACTTATTTCACAAAATGTAATATTTCATTAACAATATTTGTTTAGATCTTTGTTTTTTCCGAAAAATGTTTAAATATTTCATTTTTGTCCGAATGATCCCGTTGACAATGACAAACGAAATTATTTTCTTAAATTATAAAAATGTAATTTATCCTTAACAGTTTAAAGTGAGTTCCATGTTGTTTTGTACTTATTTTCAAAATATTGAGAATCATAGCCAAACACGTTTTTACCCATATGTTTACATAGGACAATGAAAGTGTATAGCATTTAGTAAAAAAAATCGATTTTTTTCTTCTTCTCCCCTGGTTTTAAAACATCCTGATTTCAAAAAAGTGGTCTAGATAAAATGTCTATCTGCACGTGGTCAGCATAACTCCTAAACGAATTGACGTACGATAGTCAAATTTGATGTGCGAGTTAGTGGTAGCCATGGGACCTACGATTAAGGTTGCGCAATCGTCCCCACCGAAATTCCCATAGAAATCTGATAAAAGCGGAAAAAGCTGAAAAACGAAAGTCTTTAACACTCGCTTTTCAACCTTGAGCATCGCCCATCAACGATTGATATTTTTCTGTTTTTCGCACAAGGAAGGACAGTGTAATGTCTATTGAATATCATCACCAATTTCCGCGTTTCGGCGTTTTTTCCCAGTTTTTTTTTTCTCCCCACGTAAAAATATCGCCAAACCCTAGATTTTCATTTAAATGAAGGAAAATATGGAAACAGTAAATAATGCCGTATCAAATTTGAATGTCAGGATCAATATTATAGTGTATAGTCTCAAGTTTATGTAACTTATATTTTAATTTACTAATGTGATGTCAAACAGAGTTGAAAAGCATTGTTTAACTTTGGAAATTATTAAAACTTTATGAATATAGAGTTTAGCGTACCTGCAGTATTGTCTAAAGTTGTTAAAATATCTGCCGCCTTTTTTCTGCATTAAATGATTTATGATGTTGAATATATTGGTTAATTAACTTGCATAAAAAAAGTTGAATTTTCAGGGTTGTTGAACTTTTTACACTTCACATGATCTGCATGAGATATTTTTTTGAGCTCTTAAATATTCTTTGTCTAATAAAAAATACTAAATATTTATAATTAATTTTTTATTACATTTTCGGCGTAATTTGTTATATGGGACACAAAAGAGGATGGTCAAACTCTCTAATTTTTATTTTTCATTGAACCCTGGTAGTATCATACTAATTGATGATACCCCTCCCCCCCCCCTCTCTTTCAAGTTAAAAAATTATAACCGCGACTGTAACCACTCACGGTCATAATCGCACCCCCCTTGATTGACCTCTAAATCCGCCCCTGATGGCTATACAGGCTAGAGCCCAGATTAATCAAATTCAGATGTTTTTTTATTTATTAAAGTTGATTAGTTGCATTTTTTTTCTAACCACATAGTTAAGGAGAAGGAAATTTCCCCTCTCCCTTCAAAATACATTTAGACTCTGAAGAATAGAGATGAATTGCAGCAAATGAAAGTTTCATCTTTTCTATATAGCAACTGAAAACTTAAAGAAAAACTAATGTAACCCAATATATTTTGATTTTGACAGATTGCTCTTTTAGGTTAAAAAAAATATATATAGTAGTAGCCAAAATAGTATCCTCAAATACTAAAATTAATAGCAGGACAATTCTGAAAAACTATATTTTGAACTAGCTGCGTGGTAGTGCGTTGCAGAAATCTGTCATTGTGTATAGGTCCTAGCTTTTAACACTTCTCAAGAAAATTTCAGAGCTGTACGTCTATTAGAATGTCAGTTTGACTTTTTAGTATAAAAAAAGCTTAGATGCCAAAAATTCATCTCACCTTGTGCAGAGCTAAACCTAAAATTTATTTCATTTTTCCCTTACTCATTGTACCTTGGAACACCTTTTCCGTATAGGTAGGTTTTGAAATTCCGCAGAAAAAAAAATCAATTGACTTGGACTTTTGGCTTTAAAAAGGCTTAAATACATCCTCCTTGTGGCGGTATTGAACTGAAAATTTAATTTTTTTTACTATATTTCCATGTATCTATAAACCATAGAATATCTTTTCCCCATAGGTAGGATTTGAAATTCTGATTTTTTTTATCCACCCTAATGGATATATCAGCAGGACAATTGATTCAAGTGTCAAACTAAACTATACAACGCCACAGTTTAGACCAGCGTTAGCCACAACGCCGCCCAGTGAGAGATTTTCTGCAGACAGCCAACACCACAGAAGATAAAAAAAAAAATCAAATTTCACGGTATGGACTTTTATTCGTGCAAAATTTTAATTTGTCCAATAAAATGTAATTACAATGTAGAACACAGATTTCCACTTTGTGCTCGAAGAAAATACATGAAGATGCTTTCAACTAGGTGGTTTTCCTCAAGAATAACTTAACACCATAGGACTAACTTAACTCAATCCCATTTGGACAATTACTTAAAATTAACTGCAACAAATACTCCGAAAGACATCGACTCTATCATACATGGTTTGTACACTTGAATGGGAAAAAAAATTCAAGGACTTTTCAAGGATGCGTTATTAACACAAATATTAAAAAAAAAAAAAAAATTGGAAAACGGTGGATGTGACACACTTATCCCTATCATACAAAGGAATACTTCAATGAAACCAAAATCCTAGAACCAATTATCCATTTTTATAGCCAGATTCGTATTTAGCACGCTGAATATATAAATATTTCGACACTTCCATTGAAGATATAATTTCACTGATTTGTATCTTCGATTGTGTCTAATATCGGTGAAATTGGCGAGACACAAATGTAGACTTAAGGTGCACACTTCAAAATGTTATGTTAACTGTATGAAAATAAATATTTTCTAGAATGGTAGGGGTCAAAAATAATTTTATCCCAATATTATGCCATAACTATACTACCTATAACAATCAAAGACAATTGAAATGCATCCCCCATAAAATCACTTACCTAAAACAAGAAAAAGGACAAATAAAAAGCGTGCTTCATTGTGTTACTTTCGTTAGCTTTCCTCAAATTTAATATTCAAATATTAACAACAATATGTATATCTCCGCAAATCCATGAAAAACGCAATGCGTCAATACCTAAATATTTATTTTGTTAATTTCGGTTATGGTTAAAGTCACAGATACAGACATTTCCAACTTTAAATATAGGTTACGAATGGGGGCATCAAATACCACTGTATTCCAAATGTGACCAAATACAAAACTTTAAATACAAATTAGAAACTGATTGTTTGAAAACTAGGACTGTGGAACATCACACAACTTTCAATTACACTATAATACTCGTTACTGTATTTAAATTTGACATGGAATGGCGTTATTTACCGTTTTCACATTTTCATTCATTAAAATTAAAATGGACAATTAGGCGATATTTTTAACGTGAATTTTACATGGGTGGGAGGAGGAAAAATTCACCGAAATGGTGAATTGGCAATATACTTTTACATAACGTACATTATCCTTTCTTGTAAAGGAAACAGCAGAGAAACGGTCGTTGATGTGCGATGTCTAAAAGCCCATATCACACGATAACCGATTCGCCAACCTCCAACCCAACCGTATCTCCAACCTAAACCTGGAAAATTGGGTGTAATCTGCCGTGTGCTACGGAAGTTGGCGTTGGGGAAATTACACCCAACGTCGAATCGACAGCGTTGGCCCAACCTTAGCCCAACTTTGTGTTTGAACCAATCAGATGACTGCTTTCGCATAGCTCCGCTGCGGCCCCGATTGTACAGTCATCATAACAAAGATGGCGACTTGTTTCCGTAGCACTCCATTTTCTTCACCATAGGTAAGTTGAAATTATTTATTTTAAAACTTTTCTCATTGTAATATTTGTGAATTGATTAAAAAGTATATCAACTGAAATTTTTAAACTCTCATCTACACATAATTTTTTTTCAATTTCAGAAATTGTATAAATTAGCTTCCGATACGTATCGGAAACAATATCGCGCCAAGCTTGGCTAGTTTATTATGCGCCATGTGTTTTGATATTTTCTTTACCAACTTTCTTTTAAATTTTGTATTTTTTAATGTTTTATTTTCTTTAATTATTCAATACAAGATCTGTGCTAGATGTAAAAACGATAATTTTTAAAGAGTAGTTTAATTATGCAATAAATGTTGTCAGTAGCGGTTCTAGGCAAATCACAAGGGAGGGGCTACAGCATGCAAAAATGTTCCGTAATGAGAAAGCAAAATTAATTAGAGCTACTGTTGTGGTCAATTAGATTTTATCGCAATCAAGAAATAGTACATTAATATACAGTGTGGCAATTATTTAATTAACTTTAATTATATTTGAGTAATTAAGTGCAAATAATTATTTTAATTAATTATTCAAAATGGGTTTTTTTTTAAAGCAATAGTCTAGGTGGATGACCTTAGTTAAAATTGAGTTGTTTTTCTCGATACATTAATACAAAAACAAAACATCAAATTTTGTAGAGTTTGTGTCTGTGATTTTAGACATTCCAATTTGCAATTTTCATTCGTCTTTCTTTTTTGCGACTGAAGATGTTAATGACGTCTTCTATGGAGATTTTTCTATCCTTTTGAATATTTGCCAGTGCTAGTCCGTTTAATCTTGCCTGGCCCATGGTGCTTCTTAAATATGTTTTAATCCTTCGTAATGTGGAGAAGCTCCTTTCGGGTGTGCTTGTTGTAACGGGGATTGTTCCAAATATCTGTAGAAGAATAAAAATGTTGGGGGAAAATTGTTGGTCGCACTTCTTCAGGGCCTCAACTGCTGTATAAGGCGGCTCAATCTCACTATCCCATTTGTTTTTCCATAGCTTTACTTCTGACTTTAGTATAAGCTCAGAGCCATCTAGGTACTGCTGGTAATTTTTTGCAGCCTTGAGGATTTCTTCTTCTTCGTACTTCAAAATATTTTTTGGAACAAGGCCTTCTAAAGGTAATATATCCACCAATCGTTGGGAAAATCTCTATTCCAGTTCTTGAATCAAATGGTCTACCAACGGTAAAAAACCATTCGTCTGTAATACTCCTCGGGATTTGAAGCATCAGTATTTTCTCGATGAGTCTGTCGAAAGCATTTTCTTGGTATGCGTATTTCGCATTCGATTTCGCTTGCTTTTTGCAAAGCGTCTTCGAAAATACTACCGAATTCGACATCCACAGTTCTTCGTAGATTTCTGAAAACCTCTAATATGCAGTTTATATTTTGCAGGGCATTTTAAAAATCTAATTGTGGATTTTGTAGTTGCTCACTTAGCCTTAGAGTTATTGCCATGCAATATGTCGTTGTTTCCAAGGCTATGATGAATTCTCCTTTTTGAATAGCCGAACTGAGCATAGAAGCTTTGCTTGATGTTTCCGAGTTGGTATCTGGTGAAGTTGAAAGCTGATCAAGCAGTGTTACAATAGGGAGAAATAACTCTTTAAATCTAATTAAGCTATCGTGTCGCTCTACCCATCTAGTGGGGCACATCACCTTTAAACTTTTCTTCTTTATTTCTGGAAGTTGATTAATTACTTCCTCTAGAGCATTTTTTCGTAGAGCAGAAGCAGAAAGAAAAGTTGTTACCGCTCCTACGGTTCCTAACATGTTTCGTATGGCAGGAATGTCACACGATTTTGAAATAACCAAATTCAAGGAGTGGTTGAAACAGTGACTGTAAATAGCCATGGGTTGCTCGTTTGATATCAGGGCTTGCACTCCTTTAAACTTTCCAGCTATGTTAGAACCCCCATCATACCCTTGGCCGCAAAGGTTTTCTTTTGTTAACCCCAAGGCATCCAACTCTTTATCGATTGCTTCTTTTATAGCAACACCAGTTGTCTCTGTCATTTCTGTAAAACCAACAAATTCTTCTTTGGTGACGAAAGATTGGGTATTTATGTACCTAACACAAAATGTTATCTGTTCCTTGGTGCTGACATCTGTTGTTTCATCGCACATTATACTGAAAAATTTTGATCTTTTAACATCTTCTGATATTGAAGAACGAAAAGTTTCTCCGATACAGTCTATAACTTCATTTTGGACTGTGTTGCTAATCATTGCACTGTTACGCCTGCAAATTGCGAAATGTCGCTTGAGGTCTTCGTCCCCAGCATCCACACGAAAAGCCAAAAGGCTTTGGAAAACTCCATGCTTTCCAACCAGAAGATCCTCATTACTTTCTTCTTTTAATTGTGAAATCAAACCGTGATCACGATGTCCTCTTAAGGGCAAATTGTTCCTAGCACAAAATACTATAGTTTTTACTATAGGCCTCAATCGTTTTCGATTATCCTCAATAATGGCCGATGTTTCGGAATCTAAAACAACGTCAATGCTTTTCTTGCTTGATTCCATTACTTTTGTAAATTCTACTGCTTTTTCCATGGAGAATTTGTGGTACTTAGTATTTTCATGCTTACGTAGATCTTCGGTGGTTTTTTTATATTTGGCTAACGGTTCTTTTACCAGTGTTTTGAGAGCCTAAAAAATGTACACGCTTGTTAAATTTATATTTATACATATTTTAGGATACATAGTTTTTCTAGCTAATTGAACATTTCGGTCGTTAAAGTAAAGCACCCGGTTTAGTAGTATAAAAAAAGGATTTTAATAAAGATTTAAAAGTTGACAGTTTAAATTGATTTGTTTCACATTAGTATTAACTTGATTTCTCAAAATGCCGACAATATAGGTAAGCCTTCCGCAAAAATGGCAAAGAACGCGTTTCGCAAAATTGTGGAGCTGGCCAGTTTTGCTGTTACACAGTACCTTTACACTTTCAAAATAGTATTACACAAAATGTTCCATAAATTTTGTACATTATTTACGGGTCACTTACAATTTCGTTAATTTTTATTGACAACTTCAAGAGTAATAAAATAAAATATGGAGTCAAAATTTTAATAATTTCAATATAAATTGGGCGAATTTAGGCTATAACTTTTTAAAGTATTAAAAAAACAATTATTGAAGTTTTGAAATATTAAAGTCAGAAATGCATTTTAAATTTTTATTCTTAAATTAATCTTAAATCATTTATTTTTAATTGTAACCAATTTTTTTTAATATCTAAGGAACAATATTCGGCGATAACGACCAATCAGTTGGTTGTTGATATAATCGTTAAAACATTAAACATTTCATACAAATGAAAATATCACACAAGTTACAATGAAATGCATAAGAAAAGAAAATCAAATATTTTACCTGAGATCCGATACCAGCACCTGAAGGAGCAAAGAGAACGCATTGGGTGCAAAGTCCACCGCCTAGCATTTGGCTATATGCTAGCCACTTGTATTTTTTGAGCCAATCATGATTAAATTTCCGTTTCTGCTTCCCTTCTACTAGTTCTGGAAAAGAAAATGTTGTTGGAGGTATCCAAGTATTTTTTAGTAATTTTAGTTTCTCATCATCTGTTAAAACTTCTTTCACGGCTCTTCCTATATCACAGGGATCACGTGATTTTTCATATGTATCCTATATATAAATATAGAAATTGATTAATTTGATAATCACTACGAGTATATGCGTAATTTTTTTTTTGTTTTTTTGTAACAGAGTATAATAGATATCGTTTTTGTTTTTATTATCCTATATATTAAATTACTTGCATGTACAATTAAATTACTTGCAAAAAAATTCAAAAATGCATTTTTCGAAAAACTGCAGTTGTCTGCCTTTGGAACTGAACGACACATAAAAATAAATATTTATGTATAAAGCTTACCGGGAGATTTATCTTGCCAGGATCATAGGCTTTTATCGCACTTTCTGACTTCTCCGATTCCAAATTTCCAACATCTAGCTCTTTACAATGGCTTTTAGCGCTGATCTCTTTTTTCCCGAAATAATCGGTTAAATGTCGCTTCATTTTGATAGCGTACTATGCACAACTATAAACTGGTATAGGGAGACCAGTAAAAATTCCAGGCTGGTACGAGTCAAAGACACACAATACAATTGGAAGAACAAGGATGTTCTGGAATGTCTTCTGAACTAGTTTTAAAACCTGTTCGTGTTCGTTTGGTACTTTCATAAACGAATAATAAAATAGACAGGACGCTCCAATATCTGTTATTAAGAGAGGGTGTTACCAAGACGGAACACGTGACGTGACTAATTCCAATGCCTTTTAAAAACCATTTCTACCCTTTTCAAAATATTATAAAACATTAGTCTAGACTTTCATTTTCATTTCATTATCAATTACAATTTTCAGAAGTAAGTAAATGATAAAGACCGTTATTACCAATTAAAGGCAGCTATGTCAGAAAGCAAAATACAAACTAACTTTTATAAGTCTTAAAAAATAAAATTATTAAGATAATTTTTAAAAAATGACATGACTATGAAAGGAATCCCCTATTTCAAAATCAATTTTGCATCCAAATCCAGTATAGTATTCTGGCATTTTTTCGGCATTCAAGAAAATAGTCTTCAGCTTTCAATTGTTTAACCTTGAAGTAAATGAAAGAATTTTTCTCCAGTTCCGTTTTGAAGGCTGTCGTCACGTGACCGCGCTGTTCGTATTACTCGGTTTTGCCATACAGACTTGGTCTAGTTAATTTATTCTTAGTCTATGGGTACTTTGGTTACCTATTAACAGGGCACTTGGACCAAACGTCGAAAACGACGACATTCTTTTACCTTTTACGGAGAATTGGGGGGAGAAAGGCAGACGCGTCATTTCATATAATTCTAGGGGGGGGGGGGGGCAAAAATGAGATTTTCTGACCGGAAATTAAACTTTTTCTTAAATATTTGTATCTAGAAATACATTTAAAAAAAAAATAATCTAAAATCTTAGGTGGGGGGGGAAGGGGGCAGGGTTGTTATGAAAACCATTTTATCCAGTGTAAGTTTCACCCTCATGGGGGGGGGGGGGGGCTATAGCCCCCTTAGTCCCCCCATGGAACCGCCTCTGAATGTTGTATAAAACATTTGGTTTTGCTACTGTAAAGAAAAGATTGCGCTGCGTTAACGGACAATAATAATTTATAGTTTGTATACAAGTAGTTTGTTGTTTTTCCTAATCTTTTCTTAAAGTTAGCAGTACGTGTAAAGTATATAAATATTTTAAATTTTGTGCACACAGCAAATGCTAATGTTTTGACAATTTATTCAGTTATATTTCCTTTAGTAATATTTTTAATATACCAATTTAAAACAAAAACTACTTTATACCAGATGTCTATAAATTAATTTGCATTAATATGCATAGCGTTAAATAAATCCCTCAACCAATATAAGTTGATGCAATTTTATGTTTCATGATTTAATGTACTACAAAATTGAAAGTCTACTCTACATATTAAAAATATTGTAGGGTTGACATTGGGACTACTGCAAGTAAAATTCTTTAAAAATAAAGGATATATTCTATATTGATATCTATGAGTGATACTCAATGCCTTCATATGTAAGAGAAAAGTTTAAAAAAAATAAAAAAAAATCTATATTTATCATGATTTATTTATGCTAATTCACTCCATAATTTTTCAGCCACAAAAACTTCCAAGTTCAACAATTTAAAGACAGTGTTTTGTAAAGTAAATAATGTTAGAGAACAAGTATTTTAGAGTACAGAACACTTTTGGAGAAATATTGCCTTATTTTCTAATTATATGAAGCTTGAAATTTTAAATTATGGAAACTTTAAAAAAAAAAAAAGTAAATTTAGCTTAAAAATGAACATGAATTATTATTATTATCAACATATAACTGTTCGATATCTTAAAAAAATACTATTTTGTATTATTCACAAAAAAAAAAAAAAAAAAAAAAAATCAGCGTTTTAAATGCTTAGTTTTTGAGATAGTGTTTTGCGGTAAAGAAAAACTTGAAAAATTACAATTTGAGAAAAAGCAGAAATCAAATACAGATATTAAGAAAATATAATTTTTTACCCTAAAATGCAATTGCACATGCGATACGCCTTCCTTACTTTTTGAGGTAGTAATGTTTTTCTAATAGCTCTTAAAAAATTTCTACGCTTTTAAGCAACAGGTGTCTCTGATTCTTGGATACGAACAATATCTTTAAAATTGTACCTTTTCAGTGTAAATTCTCCAGCGTTTTCAATTTTTAGCTCCCCAAACTCGTAATTAGAGAACCACTAAAACCTCCATAAATTGTGTATTACCAAAACACAAACACAGTTTTAGGTACCCTTTACCAAACGTCACCTTTTAAGCTTTCATTAGCATTTTGTATCTTTCCATGCAGAACTTTTTTGGCAGAATATACTTTATTAAAAATTTATGTCTAAACATGATGCCTGAAAGCAAATTTTCAAAGGTCCTTAAAAGTCATTGATTTTCATTCTGTGATTTGCGTGGGAACCCTGATGAATTTTTGAGACCATCATCTTCACAAACTTTAAAAAATTGTGGCAAAATATATTCTAAACCATCTTCTGTGCCATAAGAATCCAAAAATTGCTTAAGAATTCTAATAAAATGAAGAGAGTATTGGAAGGTATTTTTTAAAGTTATAATGACTTTATGTAATATATTTCTTAATAATGTTGCTACCAGTGGGTGTGTTAATGTAGTTTAGTTTCAATTTAAAATTATATTCAAGGCAAGTGTTGCTTGGGTACAAAAATACTCTATCAAAATGAGCTAAAGTCATAATTTTCTTTTTACAACAATGGCAAAATGGTAACAGGGTCAAACCACGTCAGATCAAACAGTGCAGTTCACCCGCCTTCTCAGATTTTCCTCAACTTTTGTATAATGTAATTATGGGCTAGGATGGCCACATATCTCAATTTTGAAGGCTCCATGATTTTTAATTACTGAGAAAATAATTATTGTAACTTTTAAATTTTATGCGAGATGCACCATTTTTTTTCTTAATTTCTTAAATAACTCCTTACCTGTACAAGTTATTGAAGTGAAAGTTTGTTTCTAAGGGTAACTTTTTAAGCTGATTTCAAAAATGCAATCAGAAATTGTGTATATTCTATAGTTTTTGCATTAAACATTGTTTTGCAAAAAAATTCAAGAATTTTTTTCCACATGTTTGATCAGGAGCATATGTTTTAAGTTTTTATATGTTGTAAAGATGGTATACCACTACTTCCAGAAAAAAATTCATCTTGGCTTTCTGTCTCAGAGCTGAGAAAAAAATTATTGAACTTTCCCAATGAACAACTATAAACTGAATATTTTTCTTTTCACACACACACAAAATGTATGCAATACAGGGCAATAATTTTTTTTTTATGAAGATATACTTTTAATTCTAGCAATCAGCCAAAAAATCTTTGTTGACCTTGACAGTCTAGATAAAGGATTATTGTAAGATTTTGAGCCTTGCCAGTTAGAATACCTATTTATCATTAATAGAGAGTTAAAAAATTATGTTCTGGTTAGTTTTATGGAAGGTTTTAAATATAAGAATTTAAAATAGGTGTTACTGTATATTATTATATATATTGTTAAAGCAAGTATTCATAACAATGTCGGATACATTGTCAAAGTGCACAGTTGGCGATAGATTGTGGACTGAGTGTCATGTAACCAATTATTCAAGACGAGCAGCATTTTTTTAATGGAGTTGCTTTACAGAGGAGCAAAAATAACTTATTGCACTTACTTAGGGCTGAAATTCCAAGTGAGCAATTTAATAATAATGCAACCATTTGTATTCACCATGAAAAAATTTTGCTTTCTGCATATGAGCTACTTCAGAGATACTGTTGTGATTCATTTCATTCACATAGTAGAAGTATCAAGAAGAGTTTGAGATTTGTATCATTGGAATTTTCCAAAAAATACAGCTACCAGGGCAAAAATTATGTCCCTAGTGTCGAACTCGAATAACAGGTACTGAAGAATCATGCAATAATGAGGCTATTTTAAAGGGGCAGCCTGAAACTGAAAGTGCACATCCGGAACTTTTTGCTTCAGAAGCTGCTAAAGCTTTCAATCAAAGTATTACAAATCTTGGATGCACACCTGTCAAATTGCATGGGGTTAATAAAAACAATGACAAAGCTACGCGAAAAGAAAATCAGCAGAAGCTAGTTCTGTTTTGCAGAAGAAATTTGCAACAGTGTATTTTTTATGCCTTGAATGTGCTACTAGAAATGTTAAACTGTATGCATAATTAAGCTTTTCCGGATGTATAGAGAAAAACAACTCGTTTATAGTCGTTCCTTGTGAAAGTTCGATAATTTTTTCTCAGCTCTGAGACAGAAAACCAAGATTAATTTTTTTCTGGAAGTAGTGGTATTCCATCTTTACTACATATAAAAATTTAAAACATGTGCTCCTGATCAAACATGTGTAAAAAAAAATTCTTGAATTTTTTTTGCAAAAAAACGTTTAAGGCAAAAACTATAGAAGACACACAATTTCTGATTGCATTTTTGAAATCATCTTAAAAAGTTACCCCTAGAATCAAACTTTGACTTCAGTAACTTGTACAGGTAATGAGTTATTTAAGATATTCAGAAAAAAAATGGCGCATCTCGCGGAAAATTTAAAAGATACAATAATTAATTTCTCAGTAATTAAAAATCATGAAGCCTTCAAAATTGAGATTTGTGACCATCCTAGCCAATAATTCCATTATACAAAATTTGGGGAAAATCTGAGACTGTGGGTGAACTTTTTCCATTATTTTGTTTGATCTGACGTGGTTTGACCCAACAAGGTTCACCGCTCCTTGATTTTTAATTTAAAATAATCCAGAAACTGTTTACCATACAGACTTTATAAATTGTAAATATAAAGCTATTTTATACCAAATATCATTTAGAAAAATATTTTCAACCATCAGCGGGGCAACCACAGCTTATTTCCTGTTCTTAGCGTAAGTCTGTAATTTCTGCGGTATATAAATTAATATTATATGTGTTACAGCACAGTACATAGAATGTAATATTTATTTCTCATTTCAGGATCATGCTATTTGCTTGGACATCAACCCGTTTCCAAGAGTGGTTTTGCTTTTAGTCAATAAAAAGCAATGTTCCACACTTGTGCCAGTGACATAACTTGTACACGTTCAGACATTTGCTGTGGGAACTTTACATAAATGATTTCCTTACAGAAATTCTTGTTCAGAAAATGCAGTTACTCTGTATAAATTGTTAAAAGTTTTGTTTTGCTCAAATAAAGTTATAATAGGAATTTTAGAACAGATATTGAGAATAGTAAATATGTAGTTTTTAAAATTCTGTCACTTTTTTTACTTAAACATCGAAGGGAAAGAAACATAAAATTTGTACGTTGTACATCTTTTTTCAAAAAATAACATATATAAAGCAAAATGATTTATTTGGTTCTAAATTTATATTTCAATGATTTAAAAATTTCAATAAATGTTCAAAAATGACTGGCTCAACAGTTTTAAAATGTAAAAATGTTCTCTTGTTGGATTTCTAAAGAAACCTTTTAAGGTTTCTATAAAAAAAAAATCGCAGGAAAAAAAACTTATGTTCACTTAAAGGCAGGGTTGGGAAAAAGTCACTTTTTTTGGTATAATTTTTTTTTTTTTTTTAATCCTTTTCTAATTACATGTATACATATTTATAAATAAAATTTGATATTAACTAGAATAAACAATGTTCAAATAACAATTGATATTCTTTCTGAAAATAATTTAAACTAAGTAAATAAACAATTGTTGCTACTTATGTGACCATTCAAATCATATATTTTATTTAAAAATACTTTTTTTTAAATTCAATGTATACAGTATAATACAATGGTATTTGTTTACTACATAATACATGGACTATTGCTCTTACATTCATCAGTATATGGTGATAAATTGTTCAAAAATATATTTTTAATGTTTAGAAATAAGTTATTAAAACACAAAACCTCTATGTTAGAAACAAATTTAAAATGCAGCCTATGATTTAAATTAAATTAATAATTTTGAACAATTATAAAACATAAACATATCAATTAGATTAATATAGAACTTACTTTTCAATAGTCATTAATTACAAGATTTATTTTAAAATAGATTATAACTCATTCTATCTACATAGTATTCGTATAATTTTTCATTCACAGAATGTAGGTATTTCATTTACTGATTTTCTTAAAAATGATAGAAAACTAGATTCTTTATACCCATTAAAAAATTCCCCAAATTTAGGATTTTAACATTTTGAACCAAAAAATAAGCTGCTTTTTCTAAGCCCAGTCTGTTATGAAACAATTGTACAGCTCCAAAAGAAGAAAAAAATTCTCTCAAAATTTGCTGTAGTTGCTTTTTCAGTAAGAGTTACTTAAACTTCCTTCAATACAATATAACTTCTTTTTTTTCTGCATTCACCTTTATTCTATAACTGTTACATTTTCCATAAATTCCTCTTGAAAAACATATCTTTGGAATGGAAAACTTTTGGTTAAAGGTAGAAGTTATTTACAAATAATTTAAAAAGTAATTATAAAAAAAAATACAATTTTAATTATTCTTTAAAAAAAAACTTGATTTAAACCATGTCAACCCTGCTTAAAGGTAATTTTTGAAAATACATGTAAAAAACCCTGGGACAAAGGTATTGCGGAAAACTGTATGAGGTTTTATACTGCATTAAGTAGGTAGAAATTAATCGTACGCCTCTAAAATACCTATAAATAGCTCTGAAAAGAAACTTTAAACATATCCATGTATCTATAAAAAAAAATCTTGGGACAAATGTATTGTGGAAAACCTATATGAGGTTTTTTCTGCACTATTTAGTAGGTAAATATACCTTAAGAGGGAATTCCTAGTAAGGATCATTCCCTATTCTCGCTATGTTACAACCTTCTAGCTCGGTGCATTTAGATACTATTTTCTATAAAACCTTGAGAGTTGGTACGAAAATGATCACTTAATGAATTGACATAAATTAAAAACTCGAAAATAGCGTCTAATATATTTTATCTTATATTTGAAATCCTTACGGCAATGCATATATAGCAACTCCACCTGGTTTTGTCTTTTGCTATTTTAATTTTCGTTTATAATAGATAGGCATTAAATGAAAACAATTTATGACATTTCATTAAGTGATCATTTTCGTATCTTCGCACCAAATCTCAATGTTTCATTACTAAGTAGTTTCTAAATGCACTGGGTTAGAAGCAGGGGCGTACTGGGACATAAAATCGGGCCTGTGATTTTAGATTCATGCCGACCCAAATTTTCAATATTACTATTGATCAAATTTTAATAATAGTTATTATAAATAATTATAACAATTATTCTCTTTTCTCTACTATTTATATCCTTTTTGAGTGAACTTGGTTTCCATAAGCAAATGGTAGTTGATTTAATGATAATAATAATAAAAAAATAAACTGTAAAATATAGAATATCCATCCATCCTTATATAACTATCACGTTTATTAAAAAATGACAGCTGGAATAATAATATATACTTAATCTTAAATGTTAAGTAAAGCACTTAGTTATATTGAAAACAAATTTAAATACTTAAAAAAAATCTTCCGAAGAAGACTGGCAGATTTTTTACAAATTCTGACCGGCCAGGGGATTGCAACATAACGAGTAGAGAGAATGATCTTTACTAGGACTTCCTCTTAATAGAATACCTCTAAAATACTTATAAATTCCTCAGTAAAGAAACCTTAAAAATACTTGTAAATACCTCGGGAAAAAAATATTTACAATACTTTAAATGAAAGTTCATAAAAATTTAGATTTTTTCCATCTACTAAGAAAAACGTAGATCAATAGCACTGTATAATTAATAAGTTAATATTTATTGAATTAATTAAATAAGTGTATTTAATCTAAGAGTATTATCAACAATTATTTTATAAAACATTATTACAGATAGTTTCGGAATAAGGGTGCGCGTATCCCTCCCGAAAAAAAAAAAAATCCTTGGTACGGCCCTGGGAAATAAATCAACTCTAGCAGGCATAAATTTGTGCCAAACATGAGCATAAGTGAAGATAGAAATTACTATCAACTCTTCACCCAACTCTGGCAACCCTACGTTAACTCGCGGAGCTCAAAAACTGGTTTCAAGTTGGACATACGGTTGGATTGAGAGTTGGGTTGGCCGAAATTCTTGCCATGTGATAAGGGCTCGGGAAGGAACTCAGTGTTATAGTAGAAGACAACCTGATTTGAGCTCACTCGATGCTTTACAGTCATAGGGGAACCGGTTCCTACGGCGTACTCAGTGAGCTCACTTCATCCAGTCCTCTAGTACAGATGCATTAATTTTTCATCTTTTTACACCTTTATCGTATTTCTATGGGAGTTTCGAAAGTACTGGAAATGTTTAGAACACCTTGAGAAGTATTACTACAGCAATTTCGATCGAAATCGTTCGAGTCGTTTTTAAGCATAATAGCTAAAAATTGATAATTTTCAAATTTTTTGGTATATGGGTCTTTGAACAAAATTTGTTAGGTTTTGCTATCTTCAAACCGCAGTAACTTTAATACTATTCAGTTCAGATATATCAAGTTTCTCTTCTAGATTAAATAATCTGTATTAAGATGCCCAATATGACGATAATTTTCAATAAATAATTCTTTGATAAAATTTAAAAAATATTATTTTGAAAAGCTCTAGAAGATATAATATGTATATAGAATACATCAACTGACCACTTGTGTGCTGAATAATTATTTATAAATAGTAATGATGTTCATCAAAACAAGAGTCTGAAATGTGATTATATTGGCTGGAAGGCTTTGAAAGTATTTGTTAAATTATTTCACAATAAAGTATTCTATGGAATTTAGAGAAAGTTGAACTGAAGAATGTTAACTGGTCATTATTTGTGATTTGCTGCAAACTATTTCTTGGAGCTTTAAGAAGGAACTCAAGTGACAGATAAAGTAATATTTATAGCAAACTTGGCTCACTTTTGAACGATGCAAGCATTCGCCTCCCGTGATCTGAAATCGTCTGCACCCATCATCATTGAAAACTAAATAACGGCGAGTTTCGCAATAAAAAAAGAATACTCATTAACAAGTTATGACATATTTGGCAATTGCATTTTCAACTCAATAAAAGTCGATTTTTTAGCAATGTTGGCTATTTTTGCACGGTTAGACCAGTATAATCATATTCTACTACCATTTCTCTACATTTAAAAAAAAATTCAGAATGGTGTTCGATGGTAAGCTATCTGTCTATCACAAGATAGGCCCCGTCAGTATGTTGTCTGTTGCAGGTGGAATCAATACCAACCCCATTTTCTACGGGGTATGTAAGGGGAAAGACATGCACTATAACAATAGACTGAGAGGTGACTGCAAGATTAGGTACCCCGTCGAACAGAACTCTTATTTTTTTTATTTTTTTTTATAGAATGAAGAGAGTAGATTACGAATCCACTGGTCTGCAGTGGCAAAAATTACCGAAACTGGTTAAAAATTGATTTTGAATAAGTTGAACTAAATATCATTGCCAAATACGCCATAACTTGTCATATAATGAGCATTCCGTTTTATTTGGTAAACCATCGCTCTTTAATTTTCAATTAAGGAGGTTGTGATGCCTAGCAACGGCTCACTTACATCTTTTACATATACGAGCCAAGTTGGAAATAAATATTACGTCCCTGATGACGTAACTGGTGTTGCCAATTTGCTTACTTTTAAAAGGTGGAAGTTTTACAGATTTAGCCAGAGATCAGAAATCGTTTGCGCATTTTCTCATTGAAAATCAAAGTGTGGTGGGTTATCAGACGAAAAAGTTAGTTCACTTTTTGGCAAGTTATGGCATATTTGGCAATCAGATTTAGTTCAACTCATTCAAAGTTGATTTTTTACCAGTTTCGGCTATTTTTTGCTATGGCAGATCAGTGGATTCGTAATCTACTCACTTTTCTCTACATTCTATATAAAAAAAACTAACTATATATACCTAAACTTGCAGTCACCTCTCGGACTAAAAATCAAGGGTTGTGAAAATTATTTAATGTGGAGGGTTAAAGAGACGTTTTTTTTCTTCCTTTTTTTTCTTTCTTAAATAATGGGAAGGAAAATAATATGTTTATGCCTATCCGTCGGAGTGACAGTTTTTTTCGCATGTTTAAACATTAAAACTTACGAAAAATTCATTAAAATTGAACTAAATAAAATTTCAACTTTCTGGACACAATAAGAAGTTGAGTACTAATTATTTTTAAAATTTCAAAGTTGTCCGTGAAATAGTGAAAATTAATTTCTATAGTCTGACAAACATAACTCTTTGCTTTATTAGTAAAAATAATATGTTATAATTACAATACAAACACAGATTCCTAAAAAAAAGTTGCAATACAATTTCTTTATTTATAGAAAATAGACAAAAAAATATAAATTGTAAATGTTCCATAACAGGCAAGATCACATAATTTGATAGAAAAATATAATAAAAAATAGTTATTTTATTCTATTTGCTAATATTTAATTTAGTCCTTTTGCTGAAATAATTATTTAATAAAATTTAATTTTGTCGACTATTTTGTTTTAATGTATTTCATGAGAAATATATTATAATTTTTAATAAGAAATACAACACCTTGTTTTAGATCAGAAATAAACAATTTCAACAATTAGATTTATACAGGGTGATCATAAAAAAAAAAAAAAAAAATACTTTGATTTATGAATCCCTAGCGGCCTATCCGCTCAACAAATTGTAACGAATTTTAGATATTGATATTTGTAAGTATGCGCTCGAGACTGTGATGATTTCTAAAAATCGAGCTCTTACGGTTATGGTTACGATGAATTAAATTTCGAAAATTTGGAATGGAAATAGATCAGCTTATTGAAAACCCATAAACGCCGTTGGAACGATACACGTATGACAAAGGTTGGCGGCGTAAAATATTTGCCAAGAAAAGCATATTAAAGAAACAGTAACAGCGCAAGAGAGAAAAAAAACTTGAGAATTACAAGTTTTCAACAAATCCACCTTTGCAAACGATAATGCATTCCATGCGAGAGATTGGAGGAATCTGTATAACTTCACGTTTTACTACTGCATCTCTCAGTTGTGACAAATCTCGTGGCTTTGATTTCAGATAACCCCAAAACCAGAAGTCCATCGGAGTGAGGTCGGGAAATTGCGGTGACCACGAAACTGCTAAATTACGGGATATAACATAATCCCCAAAGTTCTGTTGCAGAACACATGTAGATACGTGTAGAGGAGCGCCATCTTGGATCCATACAATATCATTAACGACATTTCTTTGCTGCATTTCTTGAATTATGTAAGTCTGCACCTAGCCGGGGATGGAGAAGCGGGGGCCAGTCTCCCTAACAAAAGTGGGAGCTCTGCTTATTCCCCGCACTTCGGAGGAAAGAAATTGAATCTTGCCCCTATCTGAAGGTCACTTTGTAGTGGCAGTCACTGAGGGTGCGCTGGATTCTAGCCTCGAAGAGAGGGATGCTGTCGCAAATGCTTCTGCCGTCTTCAGGATTTTTCATGTGTACTTGTCACTTTTGTGGGGTGGGCGCTGGGTATCTTCGGATGGGGAAGCGTTGCACATCTTACTGGATTAAGTGAGTCTGCAACATTATTTTGTACCGACGACCGGTGATGGAGCATGTTTTCGTACCATTGAAAGTTACCTCTTCGAAGAAGTACTGTCCTAGAATGAATGTGCTTGAGGTGCCACACCGCAGAGTCTTTAGATTCGTGTGAAGATATGGTACCACATAGCAAAGAATTTGTTAGCCCAGAGAACGCAGTTTTTGAAGTTTACGTTGTCAGTTAAGGAGGAATGTGCTTCATCCATCCATACAATATTCACAGCGGCCATCTGCTATCTTCATCAGATCTGATGAGGAGAAAATTCAACAAGTAGATTGACAGTCTCCAGGTTTCAACGTTTGGACGCGCTGGAATAGATAAAGAAACAGCCGTAGAACAGAGCGCAGAAACTTGAGGACTGTCGTTTTCGGTACATTCAAATTGCGGGAAACACTTCCTGCAGTAATTGAATTATGAATTTCTGAAACAACTTCAACAGGAAACAGATGGTCGTCCGGATTTCCGTTTATCACATGTGCATTCAGATCCTTCAAATTTCTTCACCAAATTACATTCAGCTGGTACGGAATATTGGCTTCGCCTAATCTTATGATTTTGTCGATAAACTCGCATTGCTTTGGCAGCATTTTCCCCGTTCAGGTAAAACAGCTTTATCAATTCACCTCGTTGTTGACCTGCAAGTGACCTGTTGCCACATTCGAACATCTGATGAAGAAACAATTGTTTCCGCACTTCTTATTAAAGGTTTTCCACAAGCAATGCTTTACACATGGTGCTCTGTGATTGGGTGCTTCTACTATTGTGAAATATTTTAATACGTTAATGCACCTCCTTTCTGATTGTAATTAGTTCGTCACAATGTTTTTCTTGCAAATATAAATTTTCGCCATTCGTGTATTGTATCAAAGCTAATTAGGGTTTTTTAATACGATGATAGATTTGCGTGGGGAAGAAAAAGTGTATGTTGCCATTAAAAATTTAAAAAAAAAAAAAAAAAAAAATCACGAATCGTGAGAGCTTCATTGTTTGAAATCATCACAATCTCGATCACAAACCTCCATGTCATAATATTTCGAAATTCCTTTCGATTAGTTGAGCGGATAGGCCACTAGAAGTGCATATATCGGGAAAGTTTATGACCAACCTGTAAATACATATTTTATATTTAAAAAACATATGTAAAATTAGTAGGCAATATGAAAGACATATCTTTGCAGCATGATGATGAGAAAGGAAGTGATGATCTTTACGCGTCCACTGATATTTCTGTATATTGAAACAAGAGTAATCAAAAGTATGTCAAAATATTTAGTTATGAAACACTAGTCAGGGCAAAATGCGTTTACAAGATTATCCAGAATATAATACATTTTTACTTCAGCTAGACTGAAATTAAAACGGATCCCTTTTTAACCATGTACATAACTCATTTGAGTAGTGTTTTGGTGTTAAGGCACATGTATTCAAGATGCAAGGTTCTTTTTTCTAGTTGGGTGGTAGTTAAGGTGGTAAACAAGGGCACACTACATACGTATAAAAAAAATCGTGCTTCAAGATATTTCAAAAATAATGATCTGGGAATTCTTGTGTAGGTATTCTAATTTTAAAGGGAAGAAGTCTTCTTCCCTTTAGTAATTAGAAGATACTTCTAATTAGCCTCTATCATTATTAATAAAAATTACTTTTTAGTATATTTAATTCATTCCTTTTTTTTTTATTGATTACATAAAGGATTAAATACAAAAAAAAACAAAAACATTACACTTATTTAAAGCAATTTTTTTAAGATCTGAACATTATAGTTTAGAAAATAAAGTTATTAAAGTTTGAATCCGTTTTAAAGCGTAATGGACCCCTAATGACAAGAAAAGAAAAAATCATTGAATAGGAGCAATTTAAGGTAAGTTATTTGTGTAAAAGTGTTTCGTTGCTCATATCACAAAAATGTGACTTTTCTGCAAGTAAGGGGGACTTCTGATGCTTGCATCCCTTATCTGAAAATATTTTGATGCACGAGTCACAAGAATATTACATTTCTCCATTGTGAGTGAGAAGATACTTTATGATGTCCGCTTTATGCGAAGACGTTTTGTGGCACATTTAACAAGAATGTGGTTTTTCTCCAGTGTGAGTTAGGATTTATTATCTGAAGTGACACTAATGGAAAAGTGTTTTAGTGCACATCTCATACGAATGTAACTTGCTCTAAAGTGAGTAAGGAAGGATCTGCTGATACTTCCTCATCTGAAAATAATTTGATACACCAGTTACAAGAATGTGACTTTTATCCAGTGTGAGAAGATGCTTTATGTTGTCAGCTTTATCTAAAAATGCCTTGATGCACTAGTCACAAAATATTACTTTTCTTCAGTGGGATTAAAGAAGTGTCTGCTGATGCTTTCTTATCTGAAAATGTTTTGATACACTAGACAATATGACTTTTTTCCTATGTGAGTGAGAAGATGCTTGAAGTTGTCACCCTTTTAGACATACATTTCACAAGAATTTAGCTTTTCACCATTGTGAGTGAGGTGTTTCATGAGGTTTCCCTTACGTGAAAATCCTTTGAAGCGCATCTCACAAGAATGTGGATTTTCTCCAAATTGTAGGAGAAGGTGCTTTTTGTGGTCACCTTCATGTGAAAAGGCTTTGAAGTACATACCACAAGATTAAGGATTTTCTTTAATTAAGCACCCTCCCACAAGCAGATGTCACCTAAGAATGAGTTTCTTAGAACATACTTTTAAACACATATAACATTCCGACTTATTTCCTTCCTTACTCATGGTAAATTATCTCAGAAGCTGCACCAACACATAGTTTTGTTATTTGCTTATTTTCCCTACATAAAGTTAAGCATTGTTTATTTTTAGTAAAGAGTAGTATTTAGAGTTTTTAGTATTTAGGGTACCTCGCTAAGAAATTCAACTTCCAAAGAGCACTACTTTTGTTTCCAACTTCCTGTAATTAAAAGAAAAAGAATAGTAAATAGTTATAGGCAATACTCTTGATGAAAAGTTATAAAAAAAATATGCAATAAATTCTTAATGATCAAAAATAAAAAATAAAACTATGATTTTATGCCTATTCTTTTATCTCTTTTGCCATCATTGATATGATTTAAAAAAGGTACTTGTTACCTATCGCAATATTTTGGGGAAAGTCGGGAAAGTTGTTGCCTTGCAATTTTCTCAGAAGCAATTCTACAATGTCTTTCCTTTTCATTTTACCAGCAACTTGTGTAAGCTTACTTCCATTAGTATTTCGAGAGTAAAATATTGAGAAAAGTGTATTACGACTTTCATCTTTTAGTAAAGAAACCACTTTACTTTTATTTCCATCTTGAACAGCTTTAAATAGATTATCAGTGCAAACCAGTAAATTCTTAACACCAGATTCAGGTTTTGCTAGATTTAACGGCGTCTTACCCTCCATATTTTTGATATTATAATGTGCTCCGTTTTTTAATAAAATCTCAACAATTTTCATGTTATTCTCCTCGGCGGCAATGTGTAATGCAGTATAACCTCTATCATGACCTTTAATATCGCAATATCCCATTACAGCAGTAAAGGAAATCGATTGGAAAATATCAGACTTAGCATTAATGTCAGTACCTGTATCTAATAATATATCTACAATATTTATAAAACCAAGCTGTGTAGCAACATGCAATGGTGTTCTTCCTACCAAATCAACACTTTTAATAAGATCACGATCTTTTTGTAAACAGATTTTAATAATTTCCAAAGCATCTTCTTTACAAATAAAACCCGCTCTTGCAGCACCGAGTGCGGCATGTAAAGCACCGCCGAATTGTTTAGACTTACAACTTTTAGCACCTTCATCTACAAGATACTTTACTAAGCTTATATTACCAGAAAAAACAGCACAATCGAGAGTAGAAAGCTCGTTTTGAATACATGAATTAACATCAGCACCCTTGCTCACAAAGTATTTTACTAAATCTTCTTTACCTAAAAAGGCAGCACGTGTAATAGGCTTATGACCGTTGCCAGAGATATAATTTTTGAGGTCAACGTTATGAACTTCTATCAAACATTCTATAATCTCCTTATAACCACATTCAATAGCTTCATACAGAGGTGTTTCGCCGAAGTTATTAAGGATATCTTTCCCCTCAGGCCATATTTTCAAAATGTTATCTATTCCATCTTTCTTACCACCTCTAACAAGAAGATGTACAGGAGTATTTTTGTCCCTACCATATAGAAAAGCTGGAGGAAAGATAGAACAAAACTCGTGAACCAAATTAGAGTATTTACTTGCATAATCCCAAACAGAAATAATATGACTCTCACTTTTTTTTGATATATTCGAATTATCTATTTCTTTTAGAATTTTTTCTAAAACTTCTTCGTCTTTATTTTCCATTTTTAAACGTTGCCTTGTTACTTCCTGTACAAGGTTATGAATGTCCGCTACACCATTTTTTAAATTAATCATTGAATATTGGTCAAGTAGCTCAACCGCATTCCACTTTGCATCTGACATTGAGAAAAGTTCTTTTAAATTTAACCTATCAGGAGCAAAATAGGCCATACTATTCAAGATATCTATAGCTTGCCTTCCATAGTTTGAATTCATACTTATCTTTTCTAATGTGGTTATCCAAGTCGTTAAAATTGTTTTAGTATAATTATCACTAATTTTATAATAACTTTCATCGAGTAATTGATTTTCTTGCTTTTGACGTTTTTCCAAGTAATTACTTATCTCAAATCTCTCATTTCCTCTTTTGTTCAATTTGTCATCTTCTTGCTTAATATATGTAACTGCTTGTCTCAAAGCTAGTGGAAAATACTTTAATTGTTTTGTTAACTCTTCTATATCTTTCGTGGGGGAATCTCTTTTTATTTTCAAAAAATCTTCAACAAATTTCTTAGCTTCGTTTGGCTTAAACACTCCCAAAGATATTATTTTTATTTCTCCTACTTCCCATTCACGATTACGAGAAGTAATCAAAATGTGTGGTTTATTATCAGGATATGAGGAGTGTGGTAAAAACTCTTTAATACTGTTATAATCTTCAGCGTCATCGAAAATAAAAAGGCTCTTTCTCTTAGCAAAAAACTTATACACATCTTCAATAATGGACTTAATGTTCTTTTCATTTCCATCTGCATCTTTCGTACGAATCATTAATTTATCTTTAGCTAGCCTACGAAATGATTCAAAAAGAGCTTCACTTCCAGCACTTATCCATAAAATATTGCCATCATAATCTTTAGCATGTTCTTGAATATATCGTTTTGCTAGCTGAGTTTTACCTATGCCTCCTAATCCACAAATCGAGATTATTTGCGGTTTTGCAGTTATAGTTTCTGAACTAAATCGCATTTTTGTATGTAAATCATCCAATTCTTCTTTTCTCCCAAAAAACATATCTACTGGATCTCTTACGTCAAATTCAAAATTAAATCTCAGTACATTTGTAAAGAAGTGGTCATTCTTTTCTAAATAATAAGTATCCTCCTCCTTTCTCCAGAACTTTTCTGATTCATCTCTTATCTTGAGAAAATTATCTTCAACTTCTTCTTCAGTTAGCTTATAAAAATTTCTCATCTCATCTTTAATGATGTTTTGTAATTCTTTATCACTAGCTTGACCAGTGAAAATTTCCAACCTTTTTAAGAACTCTTCAACATTAGTCTTATCTTCTTCATCAGTAAATAATGAATCCCTAGGAAAATTCTTAACTTTAATGTCAAACCCATAATCATCAACTTTCAGGTTCTTTTTTTTTGCAGTAGTTTTTAGCTCTTTGATTAATTCTATTAATTCTTTCTTTTCATCTAAACTTTCTTCACTTGCAAATTTAAGCTTTTTTTCCGTTTGATCAAATACAAGTAAATTACCAACAAGCTTTCCTAGATTTTTTTTATCTCCATCAGTTAATAGTTTTTTATGACCAACTATATTATCATCAATTACGATAACATTTCTGGATTTAAATTTAATAAATAACTTGATTAATTGATTAATTAAATGTTCCTTTTTCTTGAAGTTAGGACTAATATTACCAAAATTAACAGGGAGTTTTAATGGTTCATTCTCTGTTCGTTCTTTCAGATAATTTTTTACAAGTTCATATGGAATATCGAATTTATAGCTTGCAAGATCATGAACTATATTTTCCAGATCTTTTATGAACTGTTTAGCATTTTCATTCGTTAATTTCTCTTGATCAGCAAACTTTAACTTTTTCTTTTTTGTGTCTAACATAACAATTCCACTTAATTTCTCAATTACATCTTCACCTACTTTTTTAGACGATTTTAATGACTCAGCTACTTTATCAACTAAATCATCTCGTTCACTTTTATTGCCTAACTCTGAAGTAGCTTTTTCACTAAATACATCCTTTGCGTACTCATAAAGAACTTCTTCTTTAAGTGATTTTTCTAACTGAGTTTTGTTATCATAATTCAGAAATTCTGATTTGACCTTCCCTTCTCGATACTTAATTTTTTTATTGTCTTCCTTAATATCTTCTTTAACTTCGATGACGCTTTTTGATAAAAAAACGTGATAGGTAGAAAATAATTCATTGGTCATCATGGTAATGTAATTTAAGTTACCACAAATGTAGCCAACCAAAGCCTTTGCTAACAGCTTTATTCTCTCTCGGCAAGACACTTCTTCCAGCATTGTAAGTAAATCGGAGTTTCTTTTATCTAGTTTAAATTTAAATGCCTTGTACTTATTTTTGTTGAAACCATCTTTGGATGTTGTAAAAAAAATATTATTTTCTACATCAATAATTCTATCTTCATCGAACCGTTCATCTAGAATAGAATTTGTGTAAATAATACACCTAACATCTAGCTCCTTAAATTTACCCTTAAACACAATGTCAGTAGATTTATCTTTGAATTTTTTTTTACTTTCCAAGTAACTTAACAAATATTTACCTAAATAAAATTTTCCATTATCATTTTTTGGGTTCTTAAACTTTTCAATTGTAATTTTACCCTTTCTGGAACTTTCTGCATGTTTTGCTTGCAAAAGAATTATTTGTGATTGTTCCTTATTCCTATATTTAAAAACTATATCATCAAAAGCACCTACACCATTTACATTTGTTTCTAAATAAAATTCATCTGTATCCCTTTCCCCTCTAAGTTTACCTAAAATTAGTAAATCAATTTCATAAAAATGTCCTTCTATACCACCTGTAGTCCCTGCTCTTCTTTGAGATTTGTGTTTGACTTTTTTTTCCTTGCAAGCAGTTTTTTGACCATCATTCGAAGATTGTTCATTGCTGCTTTGATCTCCAATTAACTTAGAATGGGAACTTCGTGGAGACTGTTGTTGAATTGCAGAGACTTGTTGGCTTGAGTGAGTATTTGATACCAATGTTTGCACAATACTTTGCTTATCAAGACGATTAGCAATATCTAAGGGAATCTCATTACCATTATTTTTTATATTAACCTTTGCTTGATTATTTAGGAGTAATTGTACAAGTTCTTTATCACCTTTAGAGACAGCAATATGTAAAGGAGTGTCGCCTTCATTATTCTGAACATTGATATTTGTATTCCACTTTGAAAGCAGTAATTCTTTAATTATTTCTGTATTGCCTTTTTCAACAGCGTAGTGCAAAGGTGAGTTATTCTTGTTATTTAAATTAATAATATCAGTTTTTACCCCGTTTTCGAGAAGTGATTGAAACTGATTAAGGTTGCCTTTGCGTATTGCATAAAACAAATCTTCTTCCTCACTATTAAGCCTACGAAGTTTAGGAGACTCCTCAACTTGTTCCATGTTTGTTTAGGAAAAGTTTATTGTATTCTGAACACAGTACTCCATCTGAAAAAAAAAAAAAAGGCAATCATTACTTCGACATTTTTATGGAATAATTTTAGATGAAAGTCTGAAATGAATTGCTACTGATTGAACCGTATAACCACATTCAGAAACTAAAACCAGCAGACGTGAGAATAATTTTTTTGGAATCTGTTGAGCTATAATGTGCTTAAAATCCATGTTCAAAGTATAGTAAACTATCATCGTCCAATGCATTGGATATAATTAAAGGAACAACAGTATCTGACTGTGAAGTGGATCCATCAGCGTTTTTCCGTTTAAGATGAATTGTCATAAAAAAGTCCACTAAAAATTATGCTATTAATGAAAGAGTTAGTAAGAATACCAAACAAAGTACCAAAGAAATAGCTTGGCTGTTCTTTTTGTGTAGATTCTACGGACGTACTAGATCCTATATTTTTGGTTTTTACATGTTTCTTCTTTTGCAATGATACCTTGCCCCTTTGTGATCTATCTCAACCTTCCTCTGAAACTTATTTAATTATAACTTCTGATCCTGGTTAAACATCTTCTTTTTATAGCATCCTCCTCCTTAAATTCCTGGCATAACTAAAGAAAAGAAGAAAAATTTCAATATTAGGAAGGTAATATATCAGTGAAGGTAGGAAACTTGAACAAATATAAACAAGTTTGATGAAAAGGAATTTCGTAGGTTAACATGAGTAAAAACTACGGGTATGGAACATCTTTCAATTACACTAAATACTTGTCGCTGCATTTTTATTTGCCATGAATTGGTGCAAGTTACCATTTTAATTTGTTTCTTAATTTTAAAAAACGATCAGTTTGGAGATATTTTTGGCCGGATTTAATACGTTAGGGTAAAATCCAAAATTGCGATTTTAGCGACTTTTCTCGATAAATATTACATTATCATTTGTCCTTTGCTGTGAAGTGAAATAGAAGAGAAACCAGTTGTCGATGGCGATGCTTAAGAACAAAAAACTCTGTGTTAAAGAATTCATTTTTCAACTTTTTACGTCTTTATTGCATTTCTACGGAAATTTTGGTTGGTTGATTTTCAGATTATCTGGCGCCGTCAGCAACACGAGGGCTATAATGTGCCGAAACATTCGTCATTAGGCAAGCCAACATACATTTACAAACACCCATGCCTAACACAGGACTCGAACCCGCAACCTCGCAGTCTAGAAGCTAGCACGCTAACCACTATACCGTTTGGTCCGGAAATTTTGGAAGTGGGGATGTTAACAGCACCTTAAAAGACATTACCAAATCGATTTTGATCAAAATCGTTAGAACCTTTTCCGGCATTTGCTGAAGAACATAAATTTTTCAATGGCATCTACTTCATACGAATGCGCAATTTTGACAAAAACCTTAATGGCAAGTCCCATGGTCAATACTAATCCGTACACAAAATTTGAACGTCGTAGGTCAGCCCGTTCGGTAGTTAAGCTGACTACGAATACACACGCAAGGGCAATTCTCTGGATGACGCACGGGACATTTTCGCTCTGCTTTCTTCTCGTAAATGGATTACAATTGCAAAACTATGTTGAATCTAGTAGTTGTGTTTTTGTTTTATATAAAATTAGATTATTGGAAAGTTACATGGAAAAACCATTAATTTAACAAGTCAAATACACATTTATAAGCCACAGAAACAAGGGACACATTTATAAGACACAGAAACAAGGGACACGGACGTGTCCAATGTCCAATACAGGGCTGCCACTGACTGTAAGCTTTGAAAATAGTTGCTTTAGTAGCCTCAGATGTTAAAAATAGTAGCCAAAATAGTAGTCTCAGACATTGAAAATAGTAGTCTCAGACGTTGAAAATAGTAGCCTCACTTTTCATAACTTTTAATAAAGATTGTTTTTTCAAGTCGGTAAAGACCTTTCTCGTTTTAAAGGTTTTAAGTTATCATCAAGATCGGAATAAAACTTTTTTACATAAACACGAAAACCCAGAGACACTCTTCTTCCAATTCAAAAATAGTGTCTAATACATAACATCCCATACGGTAAAAGGCTTGTGTCTTGGGGAGGCGCTATCGTACTTACATAACTGCGATAGAAGTTGGCAACTCAACCTTACTTCCAGACAGCACCTAAGCAAAAAAAGCTAAGCTTCACGCAAAAGCGATATTAAAAATCGATTGGCAAAACAAGATATATATACAGAGCCGTCGCTAAGAATTTTGGTTGGGGGGGGGGGCGTAGACATCCTTTTGCCGACTGAAATTAAGGCATGTCCGGTGTTAATGTAGAAAATATAAATTAAGGTGCTAATAAATTGTTAACTAATTTTTATTAACGTAAAATTAACGTATAAGTAATTTTTAATTAATATATGAATAATTCCTGCATAATTAATTATTAATTAATGTAAAACTAATTGTTAATGCATTTTTTTTTTTATTTAATTGTGAATTGTTTTATTTAATGTGAAATTAGTTTGAATTATTTTTAAATTACCGTCCAAACAATTTTTAATATTTTATGGCATTTTATTAATACGTACTTAATGTCAAATTTTAAGTAAATTCCCATCACATTATAGTTAAAGTTCCTTCAAATTCATTTAATTTTTCATTTCTTTTTAGTAAATTAACCCTTCTTCTCCAAACAAAGGAGCTTATTTTTGGAAGAGTTTTTATTTAGGGGCAGGGGGGGAGATACATTTATACCTTGCAGATAGATAGAATTCCCCCCCACAATCTTAAACCAATTTAGTAAACTGAGAAGTACAATTGGTTCATTTCGATACAACTTTTTTTTATATTTTCAAATTGCAGTTTCGAAAAAAAAAAATTAAACGTGTAAAAGTGGTTGGAAAATAGCACTTTAACATGGAATTAAATAGATGAAAATTATTGATCAAACAGGTGACTTTTGTATAATGAATTGTATAAAGGTTGATCAAAAAACAAATTCTCGAAAAATTCTTCTTTTTAAAATTCTGGCGGACTATTGCTACTACAGAAAATTCCTTACGCGAAGCACTGCAATTTTTATAATAGATACAATGTCAGGGACATAAGAAACATGCACTTGCACTCCTTCCCCTCTGGGTTTCGAAAAATAAAGTAACGTGGAAGAAAAGTGGTAAAATTTACAAGAAAAAAATATATATGGATATTAATTCATCAATTTGAACAGAACATTAATGAACAATTATTATATAACATCCAATTAGGAAAATCAAATTCCCATCTTCGAAAAATCAAGGATTAAACAAAAACTTTTGTCGCCTTACATCTCCCTGCAAATAATCATGTAGGCGTTCATGGACACTATAATTGCATTGCAAAAGACAATTATTATTAAAAACGATTTGTTAATTATTTAATTTTTAAATACTTTTTAACACATTTTCCTAACTAAAAAAGAAAAGATTTTGATTTTTCTTGAAACGTGTGTTAATAGTAAAACTTATTTTTTTTGTAACAATTCAATCCAGGAACCTATTTCTTAAAAGTAATTACTTCGAGTATATATTTTTATCAAAATTGCTGGATTTAATTTAATGATTTTTTTGTGGTTTTTCCCTGATTTTTCAGTAATAATTTCTGCAAATATTACGCGTTTTTTGTACAATAATCATTTGTTCAAGAAGGAAAGTATACTTGAAAATGCTAGTTTTTTTTTTTTTTCCTAAGCGGGATTAAAAATGAAATGGATTACTTTAGCATTAAACAAACTATAATATTTATGTGCAAACAGGTAAGTTATTCGCAACTAATTGAACTTCGAATTTAGTGACAAAATACTCTATAAAAAAGTATGCCATAATTTTTAGCACAACATACCAAACTATATAAGGAATAGTACGTGTGGGTTTTTTTGGGAAAGGTGTGGGTGGGGGGGATGTATTCAAATCTACAGTGTTAATCTGATCTTGAGGAAGAACAAATTACACATTTGATCTTCAAAGCAAGAGAAATATCACTGTCAACATGAAATTTCCAAAAACCCACCCCCATTTCCCTTACCCACATGTAATGGTTATGATCCTAATTTGAGATTTATTGATCCAATTTGAAATATTTTTAAAGGTATTTCAGGGCTGCCACTGACTGTAAGCTTTGAAAATAGTTGCTTTAGTAGCCTCAGATGTTAAAAATAGTAGCAAAAATAGTAGTCTCAAACATTGAAAATAGTAGTCTCAGACGTTGAAAATAGTAGCCTCACTTTTCATAATGATTGTTTTTTCAAGTCGGTAGGCCTCTTGTTTTAAAGGTTTTAAATTATCATCAAGATCGGAATAAAACTTGATTTACATAAACCCGAAAACCCAGAGATACTCTTCTTTTAATTCAAAATAGTGTCTAATACATAACATCCCATACGGTAAAAGGCATGTGTCTTGAGGGAGGCGCTTTCGTATATACATAATGCGATGGAAGTTGACAACTCAACCTTACTCCCAGACAGCACCTAGGCAAAAAAAGCTAAACTTCACGCAAAAGCGACGGTAAAAATCGATTGGCAAAACAAGATATAAATATATATATTTTTTTAATTTCCAAAGTAAAACAACTTTTTGGTAGAAAAACAAGTTTTATTTTGAAACAATTATACTATATATTGACAATGACAGGCGAATTTAATTAAGACCAGTTTTTAAATTTTTAACAGGATAGCTACTGAATTTGAGAAACAAAATCCCCCAACATTTCCCTAATTTCCAGAAACTAACCCTGATGTGTATCTCTGTCGACGTTATCATTAAGTAATCAAACGAAGAAAATAAGACCAGTTTAAAAATATATAAATTTGACTATTTACAATTACATTTACTTATTAAAGTATAATTGCACCTAAATATAAATTTCTGCTAAAAATCAAAACAAGCATCTTTAGAGCATGCAAAATAAAAAAAGGGGAAAACATTAATTAAAAAAAAATCACATAAACCAATTTACAAACTACACCCATACTTGCTAACTTCAAGGAAAAGAAACAAGCACAATACTTTTCTTTTAATTTAAAAAATAACACAAATAAAACATGTTATTTTCTTTAATACATGTCATAGGCTGTAGCCTGTTCATAACATAAATTTTAAACAGTGTCCTAAATATTTACTAAACATTGGGCATGCATGAGCATGAAACTTAAATAATCAGCATTTTGCTAATCAGTCACAAATTTCACTAGGTATGGTATAATATTTCATAAAAAGTTATATCTTTTGGATTTTGAAGTTGAAGAAGAAAGGCTTGAAGTTAACAGCTTCTTGTAAAAATTAATTACTCATAGATATATGGAAATCAAATTTTGTACAACAAAAATATTATCTTAAACCACTAAAGTACATATTAAATGAGGCAAAAAATCGTTTTCATAAAACCTGACAAGCATAGCATTCGACAGGGGGAAAAGATGCAAGGATTTTTTAAAAAATTCCATGACCCTTTGCCTGAATGTATGCAGTAGCACATTCAGATTTTTTATTTTTTGGCAGGGGAGGAGGATGTTTCAATTCTTTGTTTGATTTATACTAAACATATAAATCAAAAACACATATCACTTTTAGTTAATTATGTTTAATAAAATGTCAAAATTAAAGTACAAATAAATAAATAAAAAAAAAATAATAAAAAAAAATATATATAATAATTAAAAAAATAATAATAATCAAGTACAGGATCTAACCCTTTTTGCTTATTAATGCCTATAGATTTGTTGCACATCTACAAAAGTGCTGGAATAATAAATAAAAAAAAATATGATGGAATCAATTTGAAATATTAAGGAATTTAGGGTTCTAATATATTCTATTGACAAAAAACACAAGTCAAGAAGAAAAACAATCATGTATGTAAAGGATGCAGTCAGATTTAAGTTTGAGGATTTTTTTTAACGATAATGCGCCGGCGGTCGCGGAACTATAAGATAACCAAAAATCTAACAGAAATAATGTGTAAATAATTCTTCCAAGCATAAGCAGTGATTTCAGAAAGTTAAAAAAAAAAAAAAAAAAAGTAAAAAAAAAGTTAAAAAAAAAAAAAAAAAAAATGGAACATGAACATGCGGTTATGGGCCGAGGCAATTGGCCAGTTAGGCTCAGCTGCTGAGAGTAGGAAAAGGTCGGAAACTTCGTACTCCCAAATCGGCCAACTAGCCAGAGATATTGAGAGACTTTAACGAAAAAGCACATGAAAAAACCTGTATTATTCAAAGCACCGGCGACACGGCATCCACTTCTTGTGACGCGAGCCGGGATGGATGTTCGCATCCGCACGGGGAATGCGAGAAGGGAAACTCAAAAATTTCAAAATTCCTTGACTAAAGAGTAATTTTACGAAATACCTTGACATTTGCCTGAATTTTCGATTCTGTCGTCACCCTATTTAAGCTACATTCAAAGTAATTAAATTGCCTCAAAATTATATTATTTTATTATTTATAAATTTAGCTACAACATTGAAATTCTAATCATTCTGCATCGATTGACCTACACGGCGAAATCGTCACTAATCTCGGACATAATGTCTATATAACATCAATTATGTCCATACTGATAGTATTTTCTTCCGGAGTTCACCACAAATTCATTTTTATTAAGTAGAGTAAATAAAGCGAAATAATTTGATATTTCAGAATATAACAGTGTATTATGCTCTTGCGCCTTGCTCGGCGAAAGATAAAACATTAGAACAACCGGCAGGCGAAAATGACCGCGGTTGCCGTCAAAAACAACAATCTCGCGTGAACGGTAACTATCGTCGAACTAGCAAAATGACCACTGTACCCGCGAATATGAACAACTATTTCGGTAGTATTTGCTCTCTCCTACCTTAAAAAAATCACCGTTTTGAAAAAAAATTTAATACCTTATTGTCGATTTATTTTCGTGCTACCATCGGACAGTATCCATTTTCTTAAAAAATAGTCGCCTCAGTCCAAAAATAGTTGAAGGTTTTGTTAAAAATAGTCGTTTTGGGCCCTTTTTTTATTGAAATAGTCGCCATAGTCGCCTGGCCACTAAAATAGTCGCTTTAGTAGCCTTTTTAGTCGCCTGTGGCAGCCCTGGTATTTAGACTAAAAAATCTTAGTTTATCTGAAAGACAATTTTTTCCCGATGTTTCGAATATTAAAGTGGTGAAATCCAGGATAGGTTGGTTGGTTGTTTTTCAAATTTATTAGGCGCAAGGGCAACACAAAGGCCAAACTGCGTCAGAAATCGAGGATAGGAGTGAAAGGATACTCACAATTTGCAATACACTGAACCTGGTTGTATTGGACAATGTCGGTCCACAGCTATGTGAGCACTGGGAATATTAAGAATTTTAGATAGTATTATAATAAACCTTTCAACACTTTTCCAAAGATTATTTTGTTAAAATAAATTCGATATTGCCTTCCAGTTTACAAGTGGCATGCATTATTTTGGGAATGTATTTTCAATATATGAAGGTGGTCATAAAGAAACTTTGCCGATATATGGGCCTCTAGCTTCCGTTCCGTTTAACAGATCGAGATGAGATTTCAGGTATAGTTATTCAGAGGTATGAGCTCGAGATTCTGTGAATTTCAACAAATGGTGCTCACGGTTATGGTTATTGTTACATGCACGAAATTTTCAAATGACAACGTCTACTTTTTCCTATCGCAAAATACTCAGCGCATAAGGAAAACCTAAAGAGAGATGGAACGGTACGTGTATCACAAAAAAAGGACGCATTGTGCACCCACAACACAAAAAAAGCTCTGCGAACGGCCAACAAAAACGCGATTGAGGCGCACGATGGAAATTTGCATTTGACAGAGGCCAAAGTTCACATGAGTGCAATCACAGGCAATTTAATTGGTTTTCTAAGCTGAATATTTGGTGAGCGGCCTCCATTGCTCCGATCGTGTTTTTGTTGACAGTTCGCAAATCTGTATTTTGTGCGTCCGTTTTTTGTGATACACGTACCATTCCAACGTTCTTTAGGGTTTTCGCATGCGGTGATCATTTCTCGATAGGAAAAAGTAGGCGTTGCTATTCGTAACTATAACCGGGGTAATCGTGAGCGCCATTTTGCCAAAATTCACAGAATTCCGACCTCATATCTCTGAATAACTATACCTGAAATCTCATCTCGATCTGTTGAACGAGACTGCCTTTAGAGATCCATATATCGGCAAAGTTTCTTTATGACCATCCTGTACAGAACATCATTTATGGAGTTCTACTTGACATTAATTGCAATAACTTTGTAAAATGAGAGTCAATTTTCGTATACAAAATTTTGATGTTTTGAAATTTTGTATAAAACCTTTAACTCATATGACGTGCATTACATACTTTATGTAAATGACGTTTAATGTGTATGTCATGGTTTTTGAGGCGTTGTCTGACGTACCACAAATACAAGTATATCATCTACTGTAATACATCAAAGTTATCTAATGTCAGTGAAGATATCAATGATTAGATTATTTTAATGTTCAGGTCAAAAAGGATATACTTACTCCAATTCAAAATTGCCGACAGTCAACTGAGGTTGCATTGTGATCACAATTTTATAATACTAATGATGAGTTTAATTATTTGTACTTTTTCCATTCAATATGTTTTGAAACATCCGTCAGTAGGGATTTTTAAAAGAAGGGATGAAATTTCAGAAATTTGCCGACTTTCTAAAAACTTATGGTAATATTTATATGGTAATATTTGCGGTTCGCAGTCCATCATTGTAGCCGGAAAAAAAGACACCGACTCCCCTATAAATAGACTTCTATTGTAAAAATGCCGATTCGTCAAACTCGGGTCACGCTGCATTCAGATATTTTTAATATTTTCGTTCCATTTTTATTTTATTTTTTCATTTTATTTGATTTTATTGTGGATCGACTTTAGAAAGAGAAAAATCTCGATAAAATGTTGTTTGAAAATTTGCCGACTGTCCAACTTTCTAAACCTTTGGGGGGGGGGGGCGAGTCGCCCCCTACGCCCCCCGTTCCCGTCGTCCCTGTATATATATATATTCTTAATTTCCAAAGTCAAACAACTTTTGGGCAGAAAAACAAGTTTCATGTTTAAACAATTATACTACATATCAACAATGACAGGCGAATTTAATTAAGGCCAGAAAATTTAAATTTTTAACAGGATAGTAACAGAATTTGAGAAATAAAATTCCCCAACATTTCCCTAATTTCCAGAATATTCCCTGACGTGCATCTCTGTCGACGTTATCATTAAAAAAAAAACGAAGAAAATATGACCAGTTTAAAAATACATAAATTTGACTATTTACAATTACATTTACTTATCAAAGTATAATTGCATCAAAATATAAATTTAGGCTAAAAATCAAAACAAGCATCTTTAGAGCATGAAAAAAAAGGAAAACATTAATAAAAAAAAAAAAAATACAAAATTCACATAAACCAATTTACAAACTACACCCATACTTACTAACTTCAAGGAAATGAAACTAGTACAATACTTTTCTTTTTAATTTAAAAAATATCACAAATAAAACACATTATTTTCTTTAATATATGTAATAGGCTTATCCTGTTCATAAATTTTAAACAGTGTTCGAGCCGGGATAGATGTCCGCACCCGCACAGCGAATGCGAGTAGGGAAACTCAAAAATTTCAAAGTTCCCCGATTAAAGAGTAATTTTTCGAAATTTCTTAACATTTACCTGAATTCCCGGTTCTGTCGCCACCCTATTTAAGCTACCATTCAAAGTAATTAAATTACCTCAAAATTTAAATTATTTTATTATTTATAAATTTAGCTACAACATTGAAATTCTAATCATTCTGCATCGATTGACCTACACGGCGAAATCGTTCACCACAACGGCACAAATCTCGAACATAACGTCTATATAACATCAATACTGTCCATACTGATAGCATTTTCTTCCGGCGTTCACCACAAATTCATTTTTGTTAAGTAAAGTAGATATAGCGAAATAATTTGATATTTCGGAATATAAATCCGCCTTGCACGGCGGAACCTAACAGGCAGGCGAAAATGACCGCGGTAGCCGTCAAAAATAACAATCTCGCATGTGCAGTTACTATCGTCGGACTAACAAAATGAACTCTGTACCCGCGAATATAAACAATTATTTCGTTAGTATTTGCTCTCTTTCCCCCCTTCCCCTTAAAAAAAATCACCGTTTTAAAAAAATTGTTAGTACCTTAGTGCCGATTTTTTTTCGTGCTACTATCGGACAGTATCCAATTTCTTAAAAAATAGTGGCCTCAGCCCAAAAGTAGTTAAAGGTTTTGTTAAAAATAGTCGTTTTGGGCCCTTTTTTCATTGAAATAGTCGCCATAGTCACCTGACCACTAAAATAGTCGCTTTAGTAGCCTTTTTAGTCACCTGTGGCAGCCCTGCCAATATAGTGGGCCGAAAAAACTTTTTCGAAATTTGTCTTGGCATAGCGCATAAAGTTGGTTTGGCATAAAGTTGCCTAATAGGTTAGTTAGAAAACACCAAATTTCGCCCATTTTCTTCAATATCTGGCCACGCCTCTCTCGCCCTGAGCAAAAAAGTGCCTAAATGCCACGAAATCGTAACGATTGACGTTAGGGTAAAGCAAAAAAAAAAAAAAAAAATTCGAAATAGGTCTTGGAATAGATTGAAAAATTTGCCTAATGAATCAGTTAGAACACACATAAAATTTCGTCAATTTTGTTCATTATCTAATCGCGCCCTTCTGGCATTGAAAAAGTCAGAAACAGAAAAAAGTGCGCTTTTAAGCCATTTTTTGAGCAATTCCTTAAAATATTTTTAAAAACCGGCATTGGCATAGCACGGAATGGTTGCCTATTTGGTCAGTAAGTAAACACACAAAATTTCCTCCATTTTGCACAATATCTAGCCCCTCTTGCCTTCAAAATGTACCTAAATGTCGCAAAATCGTAGCAGATTGTACGATGGACGTCTCCCTTACGGATCATCTAAATAAATTAGTTTACCTTCACCATCTGCATCTGATAATTAAATTAACCTAATTATTATCCAATTTTCAAGAACAAAGTTTAAAATGGTAAAAAAAAAAATACTTAATTTTAAAGGCAATTAAATTTACAAATTTAAAAATGATCAATAAAATGCCGAGTTTACCATGATAAACTGGAGACGATGCGCTGGAACAACTGTTAATATGGGTAGAAGGATGGAGTAATATGTTTGTTTGAAACACAACTTGGAAGACTACTTACTACGATGGAAATTTTTTTTTGCTACATACCAATGAGCTCCCACTAAAGCATTTCATTCAACAAGTCGACGGACAAACAAAAGGGCCACATTCCTAATCTTGACTTTTTTGTTCTCGTTTAACAGTGTGAAAACAATGCAGTCGTCAAATTGGACAAAATTGACACTACTCACCCTCCCGATGCAAAAGATATCGTTAATCTGAACAGTGATAAACAATACTTAAATCAGATCTGCCTTGCTGTAAAAGATGGCAATTGCACTCCCAATTTGGCTAAGAAAAACTCTGGAAAAATCGGTCATGCACGCTGCCTAACGACAGCAAATCGCGTGTTTTGGTTTATATATCTGTATCAAAAATGCATCTGATGAGCTTCGTGTAATCGCAAAGTTTGTGATGCTAGTTTATGCACCAAATGTGGTTCGATATAAAAAATAAAATTATAGTTCATGGATAGGACTCTTCAGATTTGGAAGATGGCTGCTCTCTCAAGACAGTTTCCTGACCATGTCAAAAAAAAAAAAAAAAAAAAAAAAAAAAAAAAATTATAAACTAATTTCTAACAATGCATACTTTATCCATCCGGAAAATATACTAGTGGAAATGCTAACTTAACTAGCAGAGAGTCGAATCCTCAGGAATAAGAAATCCGAAGGCATACGCTTTTTTAAACCTTCCAAACTCAACTCTAATGCAGTTGATTACATTGATCTAATCGACTGGTCAAAGTACACCATAACAAAACCACCTCTTACAATGTACGTAAAATATGAAGAATTGGCAGATAAGTGGAAAGAACGGATTCTCTCCTATAATGCTATTTGAGAAGTTTCCATGTCAGACGCAAGCAGTAGAGAGATGTGTTAAACTAATATCTGAAGCTTCAGTAAAGTTTGTGGTGATGCTGCAAGAGGTGGTTATATAAGGGCTAAATTCAAGCAAGAAGAGAACTTCCAACATTTGATAATAAGGGAATGTACTATTCTGAAGACTAAACTTTATAGGCAATAGGCCTACTCTTTTTTAAATTTTTATATTAACTTTTTGCGAGAATATCTTCATTTCATGCTCTCTCGTGACCTGCGTTTGATTAAAAAACAATTCGCCCACAGAAAGAGTTGTACGTTTTTCCTTTTAAAAGTTATTTGAATTCTTAACGCTGTGAAGAGCGCTTGTAAATATTAAAAGCTTAGTTCTTCAGTATTCTATTGTTTATGTTTCACTTCAGTTAAGTAACCTGACTATAAATTTGCGCCCAACGTGAGGCCAATCTCAAAATGTTTGAATTATCGGATGATGTTTAAATATTCCACGCAGCGCAATGGTGCAAGAAGGCGACTTGGATCCCCCCCCCCCCCTCTCCTTCTTCAACAGTTTTTTACGGAAGGTTGTCGTTTGGGAAAAACGGATAACTGCGGCAACAGATGTTGAAAGTTGAGGTATATCCTACATCAGAATTAAGAAAAGTAAAGTCCTTTTGATTTTCTTGTTACTTGTGAATTCACGGACTAAAGGAAATTGAATTATCAAATTCAAATTTGGTTTTGGAACATTTCGGTCGAAATAAATCCAAGAGGAATCCTTCCTATAAAAATTCCTAGTGCGTACCTATCTTTAGTAACTAAAGAAGATTATTTTGTTATTCCTGATAATGCTGAAGAACTTATAATATACCGCCTAGAATATATGTTAGTGAAACCTCATTAAGTGTATTGATATAGCTTGCATGTTATTACATGAATGAAGAATGCATTTGAATACAATTACTGTATTTACGGTGTCGTTTCTTAGGGTATAAATTTTCATTTTAATTAAATTAAAAAAAATTCAAAATCTTGGGGTATAGAATTTGGACAGTTGATCCGGGTGACACCATGGCGTTCCTCGCAAAAGGTAAAAAGTGTGACTTGCCATGGTTAGCAGATGACTTAAACGTAGGGTGTAGTGTCGATCTCAAGATAATAGAATTGAAAAATAACATTCAGCGAAGTGAGGCTTATAAAGAGGATCTTGAATATGTGAAAACTCTTCTTGAAAAAATAATCGCAGAAAGAATTATTAAAGAAAGTATTGAGGAGCAGAGACGAAAAGAGAATCTTGAAATGGAAAAGCTAAAGCAAGAACAATCATACAAACTGGGAAAAACTGAGCATACAGTCACGTTCAGAAAGTTCGAATTCTTCATCGGGATCTGTTTTGTCTACTGACACAGAGTTTCCAAAATTAGGATTCGAGAAATTAATTCCTAACTTCAATGCAAATAGTGATGACATCAGTTTGTTCGTGAATCAGTTAACATTTTTCAAGATATCAGTCACAAAGTGGGTTGTGTACTTGGTTGGTCTTCTCCTAAAAGACTTCGCTAAACTTATTGCTCAGGAAAGTGATGAAAATGGTCAGGATTACGAATATGTGAAGCGAATTCTTCTAAAGCGGTATAAGATGAGTGCCGAGAAATTTCGACAGTTGTTTACACAACATCGCATAAGCCCTGACACTACGTGGCGTGATTTCTACTTTGATTTGCAGAACTTTTTTGACGGATGGATATCATCACTTGGAATTACAGTTTAAACCCCTATGTGACTTGATGATCAGTGATCAAATTAAGCGTCACGTTCCAACCGATGTCCGAGAACATTTCCTAGACAATTGGTCAGATTTTGTCAACCCTATTGAACTTGCGAATAAGTTGGACTCTTACGACGAGGTTCGAGGCGTAAGGCAAAAAGCTACATCTCAAGAGCCTAGTAAGAACGAATATCCAAGGGATCGTCAACGTGACGAGTATAACCGAAATTCTAAACCTGGTCCACAGAAGATGAAAGCGTTTCCCTCAAACCCTAGAAATGAAACTGGTAATGGGGAAAGACCAACTGTCAGTTGTTATGGTTGTGGTAAAATAGGAGTGATTAAAACTAAATGTCTCACCTCTTCATCTGGAAGAGATGCGAAGATTGTTGTCAACTTCTTGACCATGTACACCTACTAAGCAACAAAATCACCACTGGCTTTGCTTGACGCCAGCATATCAGGAGTGAATGATAGCCTGTGCAGACACTGGTGCCTCCAGATCGGTCGCGGGAGAGATCTTATACTCCTGCACAAGGGTGTGAAATTCCAACCCACAACAATTAAGATGACCTTGGTAAACGGATGCAAGTCCACGGAAGAAGCGTTCATCGCCCCTGTGTGCATTAGCATTGAAGAGAAATCCATTACATTGGATATTCTGGCTCTGCCAAGAGCAAAAGGGAATCGTACTCTGCTAGGGACAGACTTCCTGGAAAAGACTGGTATCGCACTCAACATGAAGAAAAGAAATTGGTACTTCTGTGAGAACCAAAAGCGGAAGATTCACTTCCAAGAAGATATTCCAGTTAGCCACTTACATCCGGTAGAAGCTGTTACAGAACTATACGATTCACAACCAAATCTCCCTGCCTGAATTGAAATTCAGGCAGGAAATTGAAATTCAGGCAGGAAACCAGGATTCCTGCCTGAAGAAGCTGTTCCCGAATCGGACGTTCCACAATCAAATCTCCCTTAACCAGGTGTCCTGCCTGAAGACATAGCAGCATCCCAGATTGATGAGGTTGTGCAACCAGTCAACTGCAGACTTCGAGAAAAGGAAGGAGAAGGCTTACCCAATAAGCAGCGAACCCAATTAAACCATTTGATAATGAAGTTCCAGGATATCTTCAATTCAGGGGGAGACCCTACACCATATATGGAGCATCGCATTGACACAGGAAATGCACCCCCTGTGTCAACTACACCGTATCGCTTGACACCTGCGCGCCAGAAGGTGCTCAAGAAGGAACTGGACTCTCTCCTTGCCTCGGGAGTTATAAAAGAGTGTAACTCACCCTATGCAGCACCAGTTGTATTGATCCCTAAGCCGAACGGAAAATTCCTGCTATGCGTGGACTACAGGAAATTAAATTCAGTCACGAAATCTGATCCTTACCCATTGCCGAGGATGAATGATCTGTTGCAGAAAGTCTCAGAGATTAACTTTATGTTCACCATTGATCTAAAAGCAGGTTACCATCAAGTCAAGGGGTATTCACCGGACCAGGATAAGACTTATTTTTGTTTGCAGCCTTGGAGTTTATCGCTTCACTCGAATGCCTTTCGGATTGAAGACAGCTCCAGCAACTTTCCAAAGATTAATAGATATTTTCAGAAATGGATTAAAGGTCAATACATTAGCCTATTTGGATGACATAATTGTCATACCTCCAACGTTTGAAAAACATCTTGAAGATTTGCACCTAGTCTTCAAAAGACTTCGACAATTCCAGTTACAAGCAAACAGTGAGAAGTGTCACTTCGTTTGTCAAAAGGTCAAATACCTTGGACATTACATCACAAATTCCGGTGTTGAAGTCGACCCTGCCAAGGTGGTATTATGGATCCTCCTATAATATTAAGCAGCTTCAATCATTTCTACAGGCCTGCACCTAGTATAGATGCTTTATAGCTAACTTTGCTGGAATCACAAAACCACTGAACAATCTCACAAGAAAACGAACTGCCTGGATCTGGAGATCGGAAGAGCAGAACAGCTTTGATGCCTTGAAGAAATACCTGATTTCACCACCAGTCCTCAGACAACTAGACGAGAGACAATCGAAGAGAATCAGAAGAACACCCAATAGAATATGCCAGTCGTCTTCTTATCCCAGCTGAGAGAAATTACTCCACAACTGAACGGGAAACTCTAGCCGTCGTCTGGGCATTGGAAAAATTTAGAGGATACATCGAAGGTTCTGAAATCCGGGTCGTTCCGGATCATCAACCGCTAAAGTGGTTGTTGAGTTTGAAAACACCTACAGGATGTCTGGTTCGATGGGCTCTACAAATACAATCATTCAATTTAAAGCTTGAATACGTGCCTGAGAAAGCAAATGTAGTTGCGGATATGTTATCCACACCTCAATGTACCCATGGTGAATTAGATTGCGTGTCCTGTGCTGTTATGGTGGACCTCTCCACGTCTAATGACGTAAGGGAAGAACAACTCAAAGATGAAAAATTGAAGACAATTACTGAGACTTTTGAACAAAGTTCCAAGAACGAGAATTTCCTCAATTGGACGAATCGTGGTTACCTCATGACCCAAGGAGTACTCTACAGATACTCATCAGATTCTGACTCGGAGGAAGCACAATTGGTAGTCCCCAAACAAGAATGGAACAACGTTCTAAAAGAACATCTTGATGCCCCGACTGCTGGACACTATGGTGAAGAAAGGACATTTAAAAGAATCGCCAAAAGATATTATTGGTCAGGAATGAGATCCTTCATCTCCGACTATGTCAAGAAATGCCCTGATTGCAGTCGATATAAAGCTGAAAATCAGAAGCCGGCTGGACTTATAAGAACTCCAGTTTATTCCCAGTGATTTGATATTTTAGTAATTGATCTTTTTGGCCCTCTACCCGAAACACCAGATAGGAAGAAATGGATATTCATCGTAGAGGATACATCGACGAAATGAGTACAACTCTTCGCCTTGCAAGATGCCACAGCCCGAGAGTGTGCCATAACCTTGCTAGAAGAGGTGATTTTGAGATATGGGCTACCTAGACGTCTCATCTCTGACAATGGCTCGCAGTTCGTCAGTGCGGTGATGCAGCAGATCTGTAATCTACTGGGCATTGCACAGATTCTTATTCCAGTTTATTGTCCATAGGCAAACCCTATTGAGAGGAAAAACAGGGACCTAAAACCTCGTATTGCTATCCTAGTTGGAAACGGCCCTCACACAGCCTGGTTCGAAAAACTGCCATTGATTCGTTTTTCCATGAATTCTGCACAATGCTCCTCAACGGGATATTCTGCTGCCTCCCTACAATTTGGTAGGAAAATGCGCACACCAGACGACGTGAATCATGACTTACGCAGTGTAATCCACAACGACAACTTCGTGTCAGAAATCACCCCATACTTGCGAAAGTTTGCAAATCTTAGTCGGGAAATAAGGGAATGAGTAGAGGAAAAAAAAGATCAGCGAAAAGAGTATGCAGACAAAAAGCGCAGAAACGCAGTACAGTACGCACCTAGCGATAAAGTTTGGGTCACCACTCATCCTCTAAGCAGCAAAGCTAAGAAGAGATTGGCAAAGTTCACTCCACGACGTGATGGACCATACATAGAGAAAACTCAAAGCTCATTAACCAGCTATGAAGTGGCAAGTCCTAATAATCCAGATGTGCCATTGGGAGTGTACCACACTTCAGCTCTACGCCCTTGCCTTGAGTCTCACAACAACAGTAGCCCTGTAAACCCTGTAAGCAGGAGAGGTCGTCTCAAGAAGAACTGAAAAAGACACTCTTGCTGGATCCTTGCCGGGACGATGTCGAATCCAGAGGGGGGTCTGTAGCGCGGGATTATTTTGCGAGAATATCTTCATTTCAAGCTCTCTCGTGAACTGCGTTCGATTCAAAAAGAATTCGCCCACAGAAACATTTGTATGTTTTTCCTTTTAAAAGTTAGTTGGATTCTTAATGCTGTGAAGAGCGCTTGTAAATATTAAAAGTTTAGTTCGTCAGTATTCTCTCATTTATGTTTCACTTAAGTTAAGTAAAACTGACTATAACTTTGATTTTGTGTGTATGTTTGTCGACGGGACGGAATATGCGGAGGCCTAATTAACTCCCTGGCCGACATCCAATCGGCCTGAAACTTGGCATATAGGGTCGATGACAATGTAATCTATCAAATTTTGGGGCTGTTACTGTCACTAAAAATTCGCTTTTACGGAATACTAATAAACCAACTTGTCGTTATCTAATTTCGTTAAAATACGAGGATTTTGCTAAAATGTCACAAATCCATGACTTTCCAAGATTGAAGCAAATAATTTTTCATGACTCAAGAAATCAAACCACATAAAAAACAACAAAATAATAACAATAACCTATATAAATTTTACTAACACGAACATAGGAAGTAAATCAATGTACCATAAACTGATTTTTATAAAGTTTTATTTTAAATTAAGTAAAAAATCCTTGTTTCAAAAACTTCCAAATCAGAAGAAAAAGGGGAAAATAATTGTCCATTCTTTGATATTTCAGTGCTAAAAAAGCTAATCAATCTTAAATAATAAAGAAATATTTGAAGAAGGAATAAGTCAATAATAATAAATTATATCATCAAAAATCAAATGTTTTGATATCAACAATGCAAAACAGAAGAAAATAGACAAAAATAAATCAAGTGTAAACGCAAGCTTATCAAAACTGTTCATTTCAATTTTCATAGTATGAGATTTTTTTTTCTATTGAGACTTTACTCATGTAATATCATAAATTTGGAGTTTAGAAATGTTTTCATTGGTTGTGGTTTTTAACTGTGACCGTTGTTACCGTCAAAACGTAAATAAAAACATAGATAAATTTTCGATGAGCTGAATAGCAATCATGACGTTTATGACGTCACAGTAATGGGATTTTACTAAAATGTTTAGAAATCCATGAAATTCACTGCATTTTCATGACTTATGGTCATATATTTACTCACAATCATGACTTTCTATGACAAAATTTACCCTATGTCCAAATTCCTGACTTTTCCATGACCAGTTCTCACTTTCCATACGCGTGGAAACCCTGAAAATAGTATTGAACCGATCATTGTTGAAACTCTTTCTTGATGCAATTTTTTTTTTAATAAGTAACTAAATTACTGTAATCAGAATAAATAAATGGCATTTGGAAGCGAGAGCATAAATTCACGTCCATTTTTAATAAATAAATTTTAAAACATAGTTTGCCGCTGATAGCAATGTTTTTGATGCCGGTGCTGTGTTAATCAATATAGAAATTGACAATGCATAAAAATATTTTTTTAAAACTCTGTTTTTATTACTTTATAGATTTTAATTGTTAGAATTCTAAAAATAAATAAGCATTATTTATACCAGTATATATACTTTTGATTTTTAATATGCATATTTTTTGTTTTTGTGATATTGAAATGCCAGGAGTAGCTAAGAATTGAGCAACATTGAAGATATTTTTATGTGTTTTCTAACTGACCCATTTAGGTATGCTTCTTTTCGTCCTTATTGTTAGCAAAGGGGAGTGGCTAGATATTGAGTAAAATGGACTAATTTTTTGTGTGTGTCCTAACTGGCCCATTAGGCAACCATTCCGTGCTATGCCACTGCAGGTTTTTAAAAACATTTTAAGTAATTGCCCAAAAAATAGCTTAAAAACGTATTTTTGTATGTTTTGGACCTTTTCAATGCCAGAGGAGAGTGGCTACATATTGAACAAAATTGACACAATTTTTTTTTTTTGTGTTTTTGGCCCACCTGTTACGATTTCGTGGCATTTAAGCACATTTTTTTTCACAGGGCGAGAGGGGTGCGGCTAGATATTGAGCAAAATGAGCGACAATTTTTGTGAGTTCCAACTGACACATTAAGCAACTATTCCGTACTATGCCAATGCCGGTTTTAAAAAATAATTCCCAAAATTTTCCATAAAATGGCTTAAAAGTGCATTTGCAATGCCAGGGGGGCGCGGCTACATATTCAAAATTCCGATTGTGTTCCCCATTAGGCAACTTCCCCGCGCTATGCCAAGACCGATTTCGGAAAAAAAAATAATTTTGGGCCATTTTCGTCCCACCCTAGTGTCTAGGTGCCACGTCTTGAATACCAGGTTTTTGTGATAGATGGAAAGGAAACAACCGTAGAGACAAAAGAAAAATTATTCAGGAAAAAAAGTACCTTAAAATAAAAACACAAGTAGTTGTTGCAAAAAAAAAAAGCAAGGAAAATATATGTACCTCCTTTGCTAACAGAAAACGACATAGACCGTAAAATAGTATAAGCAAATAAAAAATATCACTCAGGTTGAATATAAACAGGCGTCACTATAGAATCAGCAGGAATAAAATTTTCTACACCTATAAAAATATAAGGAGACTTTAAACAAATATATAGAAACAAAATTCCTAAAATTATATAACCATAAATATCCTTGAAACTAAAATAAGGATGAAAAGAAATCTTATCATAATCCCCATTAATTCCTAAAGGATTTCTAGAACCTGTTTTATGCAAAAATAATAGATGTAAAATAACTATAAATAAAATAATAAAAAGCAGAATAAAATGAAAAGAAAAAAAACCGAGTTAAAGTTGGATTCCCAACAGAAAATCCGCCCCAAACCTCCAGTCATTTCATGTTTAAATATCAAATGACTGGACACTCTGCAAAAAAATGTATTTTCGTTTTTTCGACTCGGAAAAATGTCACAAGCATCAATCACATCAAAAGTATAAAACACACGCATTAAAAGTCTAGAAAAATTAAGAATGGCGGAAAATCTCGAACAATTAGGAAAACCGTGTAACAGAATAACAGGGACAAAATTATTAATGGCATTTTTCTAAACTGGGAGAGGGGGTAGTTTCAAATATATAAATTCCATTCCATTTTAAAATATATAAATTCCATGAAATTATATTAATGTTACTCAAAAGCAAATACTAACAAAACTATACGTTAAAATAAACAATTAAATTATCTAAACAAATTACAATAAAATGCATATTTCCATAAAACGAATGATTACAACAAATCCGACGTCTCAGTATTTCCTTTGAGCATGGAAATAGTTGGCATTGTAGCTGTGGATATCTTGCAAAGAAAAAGTGAAATTTCCCCAAAATTCGGGTTTCTGCTAAATGGGAAAATAAATACGCTTTGCTTGGGATTCAATGTTATGAATAGAGTTTAACTTATTCTGAAAGCATTTTTAATCTAGTTTCAAAATCCTAAAACGTTCTTGTAATGGTGCCATGATATGAAAAGTTACCATGATATGAAAGCGGTGCATTGCACACCCAGCCACAGTCAGATATTTTTCTAGAATTTATTGAACTCAACACGTTTCGAAGCGAGAAATGCAAAAAAAGAAAAAAATGAATTTATTTTTTGATCTCATACAAAACTTTGTTACCCTATGTTAACATATGCGTAATTGAAAGTAAAAATATCTATCGATGCATAAAATTCATATTAGATCTATGGTCTAATGATATCAACATATAATTTAGGGGATTATATCCCCTAATAAGATAGTCCCTATAGGGATATGGAACATTGGCTACGAGCCTGAACTGTGATGTTACGTGCTTAGTGGTACTTGGGTAAATAGCTGTCATTGAACCTGTTGATATATTCGGGGAGAGGGGGGGGGGGTGCGTTACTGGACATGGGTAATTCCATGTCAAATAAACCAACGGTTTGAGCTTAGGCACCTTATAAATTAATAATTTTTGTATCGGTGGTTGCATTTGTGAAGTTAACAAAAACTGTAAAATTTCAAATGTATGAGGGTTATAGTTTTTAAAAAATGGATCTTTGAAAAAGGTAAAATTGAGCAAATTTTGCAATGTTGCTGCAAATTTAAAACTTTTCAGGTCAGATTTTTTGAATACGAGTCATTCTCTTTTAGATTAGACAAGGCATATGTTGCTCGACAAGACGATAATTTTCCAAAATTAATTTTTGATGAAACTTCAATAATTTTTTAAATAGTATACGATATTCATTGAAACAAGAACCTGAGACGCAATTTTTCTGTCTGGAAGGCGTTGAAAGTACCTATTATTTTATTGCTCAGCTTCAGTTCGAAACTCATGATAGAGTTTGATATTTATCAAATATAATGCGGTTTAATAATACGTTGAAAATTATAGGCGGTTCATTTATTGGCTCGTATTATTGATCAAAATATTAAACTAACGATAAATGGTACAGAATTTCAAAATATTATATAGAATGGGTGAAACACGTTAAATCGTATCATACATAGCCAAAATAATATTTAATTTACATTTATCAAATTTCTACATGAATGAATATAACAAGTGCCTCGCTACGTAATACGATACTACGCTGAAACAGTTTTTTTAAAAATTTGAGCGTGTCAATACTAGGTTTACTTTAAGCCTATAAGATGGAGTGACTTTTCCCTGCACGTTTATTAACACTAAAACATTTTAAAAAGTGATTAAAAAATAAATTTAAAAATATTAATATTAAATAAATTTTAATATTCTAGCAGTTAGGTGCACAATTTGAGGTTGAATACTACATATGTTTAAAATTTCCGAATTCTCCGTAAAGTGAAGAAAATTAGTTTCTTTAGACTAACAGACACATAAACTCTTTTGTTTTACTATAGATAATGTAATAAAACTACAATATAAAGCCATATTTTTGAAAAAGTTTGCAATACAATTTCTTTATGTGTAGAAGCTAAAAAAAAATGTACACTGTAAAAATATTGGAGACAAAAAGCAAGGTATTAATAATCTGATAGAACAAAATATATATTTTTTCTACTTGCTAAAGCACTTATGTCTTTTGCTAAAATAATTAGATAATAAAATTTAATTTTGGTGACAATTTTGTTTCAATGTATCAGATAAGAAATATATAGTACTAATTTTTTAAATAAGAAGTACAATACCTTGTTTCAAGTAAGAAAATAAATTATGTTAACAATTATGCATATTTTATTATTAAGGAATGAACTGAAATATATTAAATTAATATGAAAAATGGAATTAAGACACGTGTCTTTACAGCCTGGTGATGGTTGGTTGTATTCAGATTATCTGGCGCCGTCAGCAACACGAGGGCTATAATGCGCCGAAACTTTCGTCATTAGACAAGCCAACATACATTTACAAACACCCATGCCTAATACGGGACTCGAACCCGCAACCTCACGGTCTAGAAGCCAGCACGCTAACCACTACACCGTTTGGTCGGCTACAGCCTGGTGATGAGAAAGGAAGTTATATTTGAAGGTACTGCTGATATTTCTGTACATTGTAACTAAAGTTAAAATATTCAGTTATGCTTAGTTAGTTTGTATGCTCAACCAGTGTTGGAAAAAAACAAAAAACAAAAGTTTTTTTTTGTTTTGTTTTTTATTTGTTTAAACCGAGTATTTTTAAAAATCCCTTTCTAATTACATGTATACATATTTATAAATAAAATTTGACGTATACTAAAATAATTTATGTTGAAATAACTAATATTTATTTTGAAAATAATTTAAACAATTATTGCTACTTATGTGAACATTCAAATCATATAAAAATTTTAATATTTTATTCACAGATACTATTTAAATTTAATGTAAACAATAAAATACAATAGTAATTGTTTACTACATAATACATGGAATATTGCTCTTAGATTCATTAGTAATTGTGATAAGTTGTTCAAAATGATATTTTTCATGTTAAGAAATAAATCGTTAAAATACAAAACCTCTATTTTAGAAACAAAAAATGCAGACTATAATTTAAGTTTAATTAATAATTTTGAATTATTATAAAACATTAATATATCTATTAGTTTAATATAAAAACTTATTGTTGATACTTATAAAAACTTCATAAGTCTTTAATTGGAAGATTTAGTTTAAAATACATAAGAACATTTAAGTTAATTATTTTCTTAAAAAAATAATAGAAAGAAAAGTTGAGTTGTTCAGATAAAAATAGAAGTCATTTACAAAAACAAATAATTAGAAGAATCTAATTATAAATAAATAAAAATACAATTTTAAATTATTCTTAAAAAAAAAAATTTGAGAAAAAAACCATTTGTAAACCATTCCAACCCTGTGATCAACGACCCATTTTTTAGCCCAATGACAGCTAATCATGGGTGGACCTACAGCTTAACACGATTCCAAACTACAACAAACATCCATGCCTAACTCGCACCTTTTACATGTAAGACCAAAGCGCTAACTCCACAGCCAACAGATGATCAATATTTAGTTATGAGAAATGAACTAGGGCTACATGAACAGTGCACAAATGCAAGATGCTGAATAACACAGAAAAAATTAAATTTTTACTTTAACTTAACTGCCATCTTTTTTAACCATGCACATATTTTATTCTGTGCTTTTGTTTTAAGGTGCATATGTTCAACATGCGTAGCTTTTAACAAGTTGTGTGCTAATAAAGGTGGTTAACAAGCACTAACTACACATGTTCCAATAAAAATTGTGCTTCTGATTTTTGGTGTGTAACTATTCTTATTTTAAAGAAAGCAAGAATATTTAAGAAGAAAAAACAGAAAAGGAAGGAAAAAAAAAAAACATTTCATTAATAATGGAATATTAATTTTTTATTTAAATGGACATGATACTTCTACTTGGCCTCAATCATTCTTAACAAAAATTACCTTTCAGTTTATTTCAGTCATTCCTTTTTTATTATTGATACCATAAATGATATAAACCACAAAATGTATAAAACTTATTCGAGCCATTTTTTTTTAAATATGAACATTATAGTTTTGAAAATGAAGTTATTAAAGTTCAACCAGTATTAATTAAAAAAAAAAAAAAAATCTCATTTGCAAAATACCTAGAAGTACTTGTGACCTATCGCTACTACCTTGAAAAAAGTTTTTAGATTTAGTTGGTTGTTTTCAGATTATCTGGCGCCGTCAGCAACACGAGGGCTATAATGCGCCGAAGCATTCTTCATTAGACAAGCCAACATACATTTACAAACACCCATGCCTAACACGGGACTCGAACCCGGTTTTTAGATTTGGAATGTGCGATAATACTTAATTTTGTTAGCCAAATTCCAGTATTGTGGTGCTTTGTTGACCTTTATTCAATGTGGAGGACCATGGAGTTGATTAGCAGATAACTGTCTAGTTTTTGTTTTTAAAAAACTTTGAAGGCAAGAGATTCTAAAAATGATTTTTGGTTGCAAGACAGTCCAAACAACTATTCGAAGAAGGTTCTCACCTTTTTGTAAGTGTTAAATTGGTTAAGAGAAATCGAATTTATTGGATTTTTACTTGTGAGAGTGCATGGATTTTTTTTTTAATATAACTTATGAAATTATTATAAGTAACACAATTGCTCAGTTAAGATCATGTATAGATATATACATTATAATCAACATATCAACAGGATTATTTATGCTTAAAAATAAAAGTAAGCCTATGCTACAGGTGAAAATATAAAGCTCCCTTCATCTATTAACATAAAAAAGAACAGTTCTACACTTCGAATAGTTCATTTGGAGTGTCTTACACAAAATTAAGAATAACTATATCAGTTACACTAAAAAAACAATGTATTTGCAGCAATGGTAATTGGAAAGAGGAATGCCAGTATCCTCTTGGTAGTACGGGTAAGGAATTGTCTGATTAGTTTCTCCTTCTAGGCAAATCTTACATTACACAAGACTAATCATGGCATTATTTTACAGTATGAAAAAAAGAGGATTTTGAGAACATCCTATCCAGTAAATGCATTGGCGAGTGTTGCACATGTGGCCAGCCTGATGCTTTACTTAAGAGTACCTTTATGTAAGTGTGTGTGTTTGCTGAGTTCCTCTTTTGGGAACATACTTTAGAGAACATGACTTTTCTCCAGTGTGTGTAAGGAGGTGTCTTCCGATACTTCCCTTACCTAAAAATGATCTGATGTACTAGTCACAAGAATGTGGTTATACACCAGGGCAGGGCCGCCGACGAGGGGTGGGGGGGTTCAATATAATCTTGAAAATAAAAAATTTACTATAAAATTTTAAAATTTATTGGATTCATACTAAAAAACAAAAAGACAAAAGATGCCAATTTTTTGTTAAACTTGAGATGAAGAAAAGTGCTGCGTCTGTTTCTAATACACGCCCCTCTCAAAACTCTTCCCACGCAGAAACACCATCTGTGCCGCTATCTGTATTCACCTTAGTAAAACTCAGTGGATCATGAAGACTTATAAGAAGCAGTTGGGATAGGTCTATTTGTCAATACCATATGATAGCATTATAGGGGAAATTGGTCGATTGGCCACATATGGTGCATGTCTGCTCATTGACAAAAGACCAAACATGCCTTGGGGATGTATCAGCAATAGTGTCCTTCAAAGCGGGCTTGCAATATACGATTGATAAGGCGTGACCTTCTACTTGTTTTAAAAGAATTGCAAAATAGGTTTTCCAATTTTTACAGAAAGAGAACACCTTACACATTGCGTTAATAGGAATGTCCAGTCTCCACTAAAGAGATGTTTACATACAAGGAGGAGATATAAAATGTGACTTTTTTTAGAGCACAAAAGCTCACGTGAGTACATTGTTTAATTCACTTGCACGATATGCTCGTGTTTCAAAGGACGTGTATGAGTTCCGAGTAACACTTAATTTTAGTATGAGTGTCAAGATTCAGAATTTATACATTTAAAATTAAAAATTTTTAAAACTAATTTCAAAAGCTAGCTATCAATACCAATAAAAGTAAGTTGTTTAAAGGTTTATTTATTTACAGTTTAAATAATTATTTTTCAAAATACCAAGTTTGCATTCTGAATAGCATTTGTTATTTGGGTAAATGGTATTTATATTATTCATTGATTTAAAAAGGAAATGATAAATTCATTACTTATGTAAGTAAGTATGTCCAGAAATTAATGCATATCTAAAATGATTATCAATTCATTGTGTTTGTAATTTACATAGAGATTTTTTAATGTTTGAGAACTACCTGATTCATTTTGCAGGCAACATTTTGCAAAATGATAGGTTCTTTTGATTATTTGACCCTTAAGAAATACTGTTAAAAAAAAGAAAAAGCCTTTTTTTTAAATGTCCGTAAAATTGTTAAAATGTCAAATACGTAATTATTTTGAAATTTAATACATTGATTTGTTTGAAAATTTTGCCTTGAAATAAAAATTATCTAATAATCATTAGTTATTTAAAAAGATTTTCTAAAATATCAGAAAATTCTGTGAAATCGTAATACGCGATTAATCGACAGCAAACATTTAGAATAGAATTTTTATTTTAAAATTTAAAAAAATAATCTTTATATTGTTTTTGTCCTATCCTTTCTAGTTTGTTTGGAAAATACGATATTTTAGTAAGCTGATTTATATGTTTATATGTATTTCTTGGCCTATTATATTGAATATGCAATTACCTCGAATACCATGAAATGAATTTAATTGAGACTTTAAACTGTCTAGATAAAGGTCACATATATTCTAAAATGCTGTTTTCGAAAGTTTCCAAAATGTCTTTTCGTTGCTTTTCTTTCTTACAAAAAACTAGCCGTTGGAAATATTTTTTGGTGTATGGGAGTTTGCCTCTTTATTTTTCTACCTAAATAAGCCGATAAAATAGCTTTCGAAAAATGAATCCTCTTACTAGGAATAAATGACAGCCGATATGCATTTCACAAGATGTTTTAACAAACTATTTTCTTAAAAATCAGTATACATAGGGACATCTTAGCTTTTATTGAAACAAAAAATTTAAAGCAATAACTTATTTTAATTCTTATATTTTAATGTTTAGGAAATAATATTATTGAGACAAATAAAATTTTTAGAGACTGTATTACAGTTTTTATAACACTAAAACATATCATGAGAGCACCCAATTAATGCTGATGTCCTATTTCTATAACCAAAACCTATGGCAGACGATTCTGGCAAATAGACAAACAGTCAATAATCAGAATTGCAACACATTTAAGAGCGGAAATACGAGTTTTTAACAACAAACATTTTTATAAAAATTTTATGGTATAAAAATCATGGCAGATGAGACAGGTCAGTTGCCCAAATTTGGTTTTAATTTACGCATACGATTCAGTCCATTCTTTCTTAAATTCTCGATTTTTCTCATCAATTTTTTTCTTTGCTTTGGATGAAATCGAACTCATGTTTTTCCAATAAAGAGTATCAAAAGCAAAGGTCGTTTTAACAGCACGCGTAAACGTGAAAAAGTTTACAGCAAAAGTTGCCGTCTACCTCAGTCGGAGACAAGAGAACAACGAAAGTCAACAAAAGCTCGATGCGATTGGTACTGTGAAGCATTGTGGGTGCACTCATATAGCGCATTCCGATTGTTCTGTATTTTGCCTGGGAAGGTACCAGGAGGGCAGTAAGTTTAAGTTGGTATTTGAGAACAGTGTTATCAGTTCATCTTACTTATCTCATTTCTCTTTGTTTTTTTGCGTTTTGTCTATTTTTCTGGTTTGAGATTACACAGTAAGTTTATTATTTGTTTACCCAAACAATGAAAAAATTTATTATCATTTACTGCTTCAGTTTATTCTTAGGTTAAGTCTCGGGAAAGCATGTGGTTATAAAAACTATGGAGATATTATCTTTTTAGTATCGACGACTATATGTGTATATGGGCGAGGGAATGAGGGGAGGGGATAATGGGGCCCGAGGTACAGTTGCATTGGGGCCCGAAAATCCTGTCGGCGGCCCTGCTCCAGGGTGAGTGAGGAGGTGTTTTATGAGGTGACTCTTTTGTGAAAATGTCTTGTTACATATGTCACAAGAATGAGGCTTTTCCCCAGTATGTGTGAGTATATGTGTATTGAGGTTTCCCTTACATGAAAATGTTCTGAAGCACATGTCACAAGAATGTGGCTTTTTTCCATGATAATTGATGAGGTGTTTAAAGAGGTGACTTTTATGTGTGAATGTTTTTGAGCACATCTCGCAACAATGTGGCTTTTCTCTAGAGTGGATACGAAGGTGTGTATTGAGGTTACTCTTTCGTGAAAATGTTTTGGTGCACATGGGACAAGAATGTGGCTTTACTCCAGTGTGAGTAAGGAGGTGTTTTGCGAGGTTCCCCCTTTCTGAAAACGTTCTTGGGCACATCTCACAAGAATGTAGCTTTTCTCCAGTGTGAGTGAGGAGGTGTCTTCTGAGGCGTCCCTTATCTAAAAACGCTTTGGCACACATCTCACAAGAATGTAGCTTTTTTCCAGTGTGAGTGAGTGAATGTGTTGCGAGGTTACTTTTTCGTGAAAATGTCTTGCCGCATGTCTCGCAAGAATATGGCTTTTCTCCAGTGTGAGTAAGAAGATGTTTTATAACGTTTCCTTTACGTGAAAATGCTTTAAAGCACACCTCACATGAATATGGTCTTTCTCCAGAGTGGGAGTGAAGGTGCTTTTTGAGATCACCTCTGGAAGAAAATGCTTTGGAGCACAACTCACAAGCATGTGGCTTTTCTCCAGAGTGAGGGAGAGAGTGCTTTCTGAGGTCAACTGTATGTGAAAATGCTTCGGAGCACATATCACAAGATTATGGTTTTTCTCACAGAAGTACAATCCAGCAAGCAGATGTCACCTAAGCCTGGTATTATTAGAACATACTTTTCCACACACATAACATTTGAACTTATTTTCTTCCTCACTCATGATTAAATAATCTCAGAAGATGCACCTTCACAAATTTTGTTAATTTGCTTGTTTTCTCAACGCGAAGTTAAACATTGTAATTTTTTTAGGAGAAAAAAAAACTGAAGTGGCTATCGAAGAAATTCAACTTCAAAAGACCACAACTTTTATCTCCACTTTTCTGCAATAAAAAAAGAATGGTAAAGTATAGGCAATATTCATGTGGAGAAAGTAATAAAAAAATATGCAATAAATTCTTATTAATAAAAAATAAGAAAAATACATTTGATTTTATTTAAATTTCATTTCTGTAATCAGTGATATACAAGACATATTGCAACTACATAGCCGAAAGTAGCCAAATTTAGAAAATGCACCTAATACTATTGTCTAAAAGCGGGTATTGTGAAGCTTTGTTGAGTACTGAACTTAATTCAATGTGGTGGACCCTACATTTGATTAGCACATCATTGTCGTGTTCATATTTTTAATTTTTGAGCGGCAAAATACCCCCAAAAGATGCTTGATGATAAAAATTAAAACGCTTGTTTAAAGAAGGTATTTTTTGTGCATAAATTATTGTGCACATAATTGATTAAACAAAATTGAATTTAGTACTTTTTTCCTCAGAAGCTCAACATGTAGACTTGATTTAAAAATGTTTCTTCATAATGTAATAGTTTGATAAAGATCCAGTGTATATATAAATTAAAATTAGTAGCTGCAATACACCAACAGGATTTTCTATGTATAAAAAACAATTAAGTGGGTTAAAACTTTGCAAAAAAAAATCTGCCTTCGTCTTACTACAAACACCCCTCCTTTGAGCAATTGTTTGTGCGTCTGAACCCCAAATATTCCATTTGATTTATGGTATCCTCTAAACATAAAAAGAGACAACTTGCTAATCAACTTGATAATTTACCACCATCAGTGTTTAAGTCACATTACAAAACTTCTTTATCAAGAACTAAAACTATAATTTTTTTTAACAAAATGCTAAAATGGATACAAGTTACAAAGTCTTGGTATTTAATAGAAAATAATGATTAATAACTAAGATAGTTTTAACAGTACAATTTTAAATACATATTATGAATATAATGCTTATGAAAGGAATTAAATAATAATTTGCTTTGTACCAGATATTAACCCACTGACGGTCATGAGAATAGGCGAAATTCCCCAGTTGTTTTCCCTGCAATAATATTTAAATTATATTTCTAATTCAAATACATAATTTTTTTTAATTATTTTTTATTAATTTTGTTTTAGATAGGTTATAGACTATCATCCTAACAAAAATATCTAAAATATATCTTATTTTAATTTTATTTATAAACTTAAAAATGTTGTGTATGGCTGAAAAAACTGGGGATCCTAAGACGTATATATACGTGCATGACCGTCAATGGGTTAACAGGAAAATACTTTTAAACATCCAATTCGTCCATTCTTTTAGATATCTTGGAAGCCTTTTAGCTTATTTTGATAACAAAAATACATTTAAACTATATAAGCTTTAATAAAGTCAATTAAATAACAATTTCTAATTTTTACATTTTTCTAAAAAAGCTTCTACAGCTTTAATCTCTCACCACCACCACATTGAATAAAAGTAAACAAAGTGCGAACTTGGCTAATAGTACACATGCAACAGTTCCATAAAATATTTATAGGATAATAAATAATGTGCCAATGCCCATTTCATAGAGGCCTTTAAATGGTGAAAAGCAATGTAAAATAATGAGAAAAACAATTCAAATTTTATTATGTAACAATGAACCTTCTTGGGATTTGGCGAGCATTACCTACCGACACACTACCGAATCAAAGGAATTATATTAGCTATCGAAAGCTGCTTTGAAAATTAAGAAGTTTGTCTTGTAGTTTTGAATTCAGTCAGATGATAAGGTGGAGTCACATGAGCTAGAAACCTATCGCTCGACATACTCGCCACACCAAACAAAGAACATTGAGGCCTCAACAGATTTAATGTGCGACAGCTACCATTTACTCTAAATGCCAGTGTAACGGCAGCATTCAATCCCACATATCTTTGAGACAATGGGGACGCTGTAGCTAACTGAATCACTGGGAACTCAAGAAAAGTATGAATTTTCCAGAATAAATGTATAATAATTAGGAATAAAAACATTATAGAAAATTTACAGATTTAGGATACCGTAAGTCAGGGTTACTTGGATCCAGAATGATAAAATTATAAATGTCATTCTTGATACTAGTTTATTGAATTGTCCGACGTAGTTCTTAGTACCATGTGGATGACTTAAAAGGTATGTCGAACATTTCAATAAACCAGTATCAGGAACGACTTGCATCACTTAATCATTCTAGGATCAATTAAGCTCCTAGGGTCCAAGTAGCACTGATTGACGGTATAAAATATTTAAAAATATTGTTAGAAATAGGGCATTTGGAGGCCAAAAGAGATGCCTATAAAATATGACTATTATAATGCATCAATTTTAAAGTGAATTTGAAAAATAGATTTGTCTATTTTGTTCTAATAGGATAACATATTACAGTAGAACTTTGTTTAACCAACCTAATTCGGACCGAAGGTAGGTCGGATAAGTGAAAATTCCAAATAATAAAGTTGTAAAAAATAATAAAAAGTAAATGATTTTCATTTATTGAATACATGACATTTAATGTTTTTTATATGGCATAATTGTTGGAAATGAGTTTGTGTAACTGTAATCTTGATAATCATTGTTGCATGGCTCTATCCCAAAGTTTTTTTAAAAGCAATAGTTCAATTTGATATGAATCTGATTATTTCTTTTACCATGTTAGTCCTTTTGAAAAACAGTCAAAAATCTCACCATTACTTATGTAACTCTAGAGTGAGGGAAAAGATTTCGATTTTAAAAGAGACGAATGATTTATTACTCATTTGGGAGATTTTTGATGTCGACAAAGGATGGTCAGTTAACAGAGAGTTCAGGATAAAAGAAAGACGTTTAACCAAGGTTCTACTGTACATCACTTCAATATCTGTCTATCCGTCCAAAACATCACGAGGAAGTTCTCTTTCGTGCAGAGGCAGATTTATAAGGGATAAGCAAACACCAATTTACTAAAATAATTAAAACTTATTAATTTTAATTTTTTGGCTTAATAATTAAAAACTATTGTACGAAGAAGGGAAGAGGAAGCACACTCCTTTTTTACACATATATTAGGGACTAATTTTCAATTCCAATTCTAAAAAAAGTAATTTATACATAATATTTTAAGTAATCAAGAGCATTAAGTTTTGTTTAATAATAAATTTAATGGAAGATTATTTTGTATGAGCAGAACACTCCTGATACACTAATTCCAGAGCGACCTTATGTGAGGCAACAGGTCACAAGTAGTACCGCTAATTGAGGGATTCGAGAAGCACAACAGAGACAAAAAAACTCCTTTCATTATTTATCGTTTTTGTATATCTATTTTAAAGTAAATATAAATTTTACTGTCGTTTTGAGACTTGAGTAGCTTCTACACGTGGGGCAATTTTTATATACAGTCAAAAAGGTGTTTTTCTTTCACCAGCGAAAGTCAAAGTCAAAACACACGTAAGCATTAAGAAAAGATTACAATTTCCACACTTCAATATAGATGATTTGGATTCTGCGAATACCGGACCAAGCAATGCCACAGCTAGTTGATATAGATATAATTAATGAAATTTATAACATAAATACAAGACATAATTGTCTACTCAAGGTGTTATTTCAAATTTTATAGTAACAATTACAAATTATATACAATCTAGTATGTTATGGATCAAAATCCCATAATTTATCGCAACATGTTTAAAGGTAGAAAATATGTTTCCATAATAATCGAAATGAGAGAAATCACTTACTTAAAACAATAAAAGTTGCTATTGTGAAAATGGGTCAGTGAACCGAGCAGTATTTTTTGTCGTATTTTTTCTTAGGGTTTGGACTTGGATATGGTTTGGTTTGGGATTTGGTAGCGATAAATCCTAAATTGATTAGTTGAGTGGAGTTGTGATGAAATGTCTACCAACCTCAGTGTTTTGGTATTTAGCTTATGTATATGACGTCAGAAACAGTTACTTTCTTACATCACGTGAACATTCTGGTTTGGTACTTTTGAATTTGTGTCTGTAAATTATGTTTTCTTTCCTGGGAAAATGTCCTGATTCATAGGAGAAGTTTTTTTTCAAAAAAACTTCAATGAAGAAACCAAATTTAATTCTGAAATGGATGATTAATGCCAAATTTTAAAAGGATGTAATCTTCGTTGGCACTATTATTTTACGAGGTTAAACAGATGGTATAAAAAAAGTACACAGAGTGAAAAGTTTGAGGTTAAACCTTAATTTTTCAAAAGGGATCATTGAATTCCCTATTAAAATGCTCATTAATCAAGTGTTTGCCAACCATTACTTTGAAACTCATCTCGCCCAGGTGAGATGGAAACGTCAAATAAATTCTGCAGAAAGAAAAACCATTGTTTTTACATAACAACTTGTAAATATATTGTGACGCTACCATTGTATAATTTTAAATATTTTATAAGCTTTCAATCATAAAAATTTAAATTAACTCTTTAAATCGTAATAATAGTTGACACGCAATACCCTAGTAGCAATCACTGCATGGCGTTTCGTCGGCCAATGATCGGAATTCATCAAAGTCATCGGCGATTCCCCAGACTGATATATAAACACACCCGTATTTCCTCGTCTGCCGATGACCCTAAACTCATCGGCAAAAGATATCTTCCCAACATCGATGGCCGGTGGAATTTCTGATCATCGTTTTTTGATCGGCAAAAGATATCAGAACGACATCGGCGACAGGCGATAAAAAACTTATGTTTCTTTTTCTTGCAATTCCACTGAATTAGAGGCGATCCTTGAATGTATTTCAAATTTAAATCAAGTATACAATTTGCTAAATATTTCGCTTTGGCAATAAGTGAAAAATATTTTAAAAATAAGTCTACGAAAAATTTTAAATGTAAAAATATATTTTGAAAAAATGCAAACCACATAATTATATATTGCTTATCTAATACGTCAATAAAATCCATAAATAAAAAAAAAATTCTAGTGTAAAAAAATATAGGAACAATTTTCTAAAATTAAAAATAAATTCTCATTTCAATTTCAATATAAAATAAAAATATAGTCCTTGTTTTTAAATAGTTTTCATTATAATTTGCTGAACTCATTTTGGTCCGTTTTTTAAACATCTTTTAAGTAAAATAAAAATATTTTTATATGTTTCAAAAAGTTAATCAAGTTGAATATAGTTTATAAAAAAAAATTATAAATGAAATATATTTTTTTAAATGTCAAAATTATTTAGTAAACTCTTAAATTGCATTTCAAAAAATATCATAAAATGTACACGTCAATTAGTTAAAATTTTCCAAAATAGATGGCGACACTATTTATTAGGTGTATAAGAATACAAAAACTAAATATGTTTTCATATGGGATATATATATTTTTTTGCTATAATAAATAAATTAATATCATTTTCCCAAATTTACGGAAGATTTGCTATTTTCCAAAAATTCCCCATATATAAAAAAAATTTCGGTCAATTTTCTTGCAAAGTCTGTATGATAGTAGAGTTTTGTACTACAATACAATTGCTATACCAAGAATCGCTAGTACCATATCAGTCCAGTGGCTAAGTCACCGCGCATCGGAGAACAATATCCTTGGTTCGATTCCAGGGTAAGTAATTTAGACAATTCTGGCATGAGTAATTTGGTTGTGTTATATCTTCGATTTGTACTCTTAATATGTCACTAGAAATACTACAATATAAGAATTACGCGCTCTGGGAGAATATTTTAGTTTTGCATTATTTTAACTTGTCGTTTTTAATATTCGATACTTACATCTTTATAATTATTTAATGTTTATTAATTGGTATTTTCGACAAAATAACGACCGTTTCGATATTTCTTGAGAGCAAAATTTCCCTCGGCCTTCAAACGAATTCTTGCCGGCTTCTCCTCGAATTCGATCAGTTTCCGGACATCGGCCAATGGCCGGCCATGGGGATAAAATGGATTAGTTGCCAAGGGAAAGATAAGTTTCGGGTGAGTTTCCGGTGAATCACCAATCACCGGCGATTCACCTGGGGATGGAATTCCGATCATCGCCCGAGGTAAAATTGCTACTAGGGTAGAACGTTTTTCGTAACCTTCTCACCTGCTGCATAAGTAAGCAATGCAATGAAGCTTGTTGAACAAAAAACGAAATTCGCTTCTATTTTTAAAAGCCTTCGTCATGCCCGGAGATACAACTTTGGCAGAATTTGCAAGTGGACTGCTGTCAAAATACTGTACTGACACTCCCTCCTCCCGGCACAGAGAAATACAAGTAAATGTAATAGATGCCTTCTCCTAATCTGAGGGAGCCGTACTCAAAGGCTTTTAGCTTAGTGACCCAAAAACCATCCCAACTGCTTCCGCGATAAAAGAACTCGCGTCTATACATTTAAGTGAAGCTATGCTGGAGTTCTTGTGGGTATATTAGCTTCCATTCAGTACCCAACCCAAGCTATTCTAACTGGCATCTCAGAAAAATTAGACACTCGCTACCATAGCAGATGAGATTAAAGAAATGACAGGTATTTCCCACATTTCAGACACCCAAACGCCTTCAGTTGCAGCAACTTCCAACTCTAACAACACTTATTTAGAGCTGTAGATTTCAGAGTTGACGGCACAATCAACAGGTCGCTGCATTCATAAATCTAATAAACCGAAGCAACCACCGCAGAGAACATTCGCATCGTCCATTCGAACGTCGAAATAACAGACATTCTTGGGGCGTTTCTCGAAACAGCAGGTACATTGAACTCACTAACAGACTGTGCTTCTGCCACGCTAACTTTAGTGACAAAAGGCACAGCCCCTTGTATTTTTTACAATCAGCAGTCGGAAAACTAATGCGCGAAAGCTAACGTCTCTTGCAACCGCAGAAGGCCACCTCTGTAAAACTGCAAGAACAGATTGTTCATCATTGATCCGGCAACAAAGAGCAAATTCCTTCGTGACATAGGTGCCAATGTCTCAGTCTCTCAAAATCAGAAATGGAGCTTTTTTTTTTTCTTTTTTTTTTTTATAACATTTTTGCTAAAATATTGAGAATTAAAAGTCAAAATGGAATGGAAAAAAAATCTGGGGGTGTTTTCTTTCATGATAATTGTAATGGAAGCTAAAAAAAATTCATGTTTCTATTTTAAAAGAATTTAAAAATTGTTTTATTAATAAATAATTACTTATTAAAAACTACTTAATCCAAAAATTGCATGTTAGGTCTTATAAATTATCGTTTGAAACAAAAATTGATAAAATATATTAGGAATGTATGGCTAAAAAACAAATTTTCTTTTTAACCTTAATTTGACCTTTTTTGACATCATTTAAATTACTAACTACTCGTTGAAAAATTATGAAATTTAGTTTTTAGACGTTTTTTTTTATTGTAAATCTAAATATGGTATAACATTATGATATTGCTTTTAACTGTTTAAAGTTTATTTTAGTTTTAATATGTAGATGACCCGTCATAATAAAAAAAATTATTCACAATTAATAAAGATCTTCTACGATTTACAACGGTACTTGACTTTTGTTATTTCATCAATTAAAATACAAGATATAGCAATCGTCCGGATTTTTTTGATTTTTTTTCTTGCGTACTGTACATTAAAATAAGAGTATATGTAAAAATATTCAGTTATGAAAAACAAGCCTGGGGCTACATGCATGTTTGAAAGATTAGAAAATATTATTTTTTTTTTTTTTTTTTTTTTTTTTTTTTTTAATTTTTTTTACTTTAGTGGAACTGAAATAAGACACATATTCCTTTCTAACTATGGCCGACCAAACGGTATAGTGGTTAGCGTGCTGGCCTCTAGATCGCGAGGTTGCGGGTTCGAGTCCCGTGTTTGGCATGGGTGTTTGTAAATGTATGTTGGCTTGTCTAATGACGAATGTTTCGGCGCATTATAGCCCTCGTGTTGCTGACGGCACCAGATAATCTGAAAACAACCAACCTTTCTAACCATGTACATTTTCGTTTTTGTTTTAAGGTACATGTGATCAAGATGCGTTGTTCCTTTTTACACTTGCGTAGTAATTAAGGTGGTTACAAGTGCTCATTACAACATACCCTCCATAAAATCGTACTTCAAGTTATTTAAAAACTGATCTGAAATTTTGTGAGTGTAGACATTCTTATTTTAAAGGAAACAAGAAATTTTTTAAAAAAATACTTTATTAATTAATAATATATGAAAATTTTTACTGAAATGGACATGATACTTCTACTTGGCCTCTCACAAAATGTATAAAACTTATTCAAGAAACATTTTTTAAGATCTGAACATTATAGTTTGGAAAATGAAGTTATTAAAGTTTAAATCAGTATTAAATGACATAAAAAAAGCATAATCATGTTCAAGTATCAAACCTCCTATTTTTTTATAATTATTTTTGCTTTTCTCCAGTGATAATATAGGTTAGAGGAAAGGGTTGGCGGCACACGGTCTAGTCGGGAGGTTTCGGGACCATTCATTCTGTGTGTTCTGATTGCTAAATCATTTACATTTGATTTTTCGGGAAACTTCGCTGACTAGGCAACACCTCCTATATAAGCAGTGGCGAGGGGCCCGATCATCGTTGGATTCAGCGATGAGTGCATAAATCTCATGTAAAAAATTAACAATTCACGCAAACAAAATTTAAAAAAAAATTTTAAAAAAAAATTTGGAGGGGTTTTTCAATTTAATAACAATATTCTTAATTATTCTGGGCAGTATTTCTTTAAAAAAACATTTTTATAACTGTTTCCTAATAAGTTACACACAAAAAATGATAAAAAATCCATTAAAGGAAATTTCGTTCGTGCTGCCCTCTATGGGATTCGGTCATCTTTTCCGAATCCTTCTTCTCAATAGTTTTAATCTGTTTGTGAAGGCCTCAATCAGCTAATCTGATTCGTCGAAAGGGCTCTCAGGTCATCAGAGATTATACCGAATACGTTTAGGGTTTCGATAGTTCTTGTAGGTGTATTCCTGACATTTTGCGTGATATCTCCAAATCGGCGATAAAGATTTTAAAGTGATTTTTTTTTATTTTTAATACTATGTTATTACTTCCATTATAATTTATTTCTTCCATATACAATTTAGATGACTACTAAGTGACATATGATTGGGTAATATACGGATGAAACTATTTTAATAATTTAAAATATTAGAAATCTGAAACTGTTATTTAGATTAACCGGGACATCGGATTGGCAGACCCAATGTATACACTATCTGGTCAAAAGTATCGGGACACCCAGTGGTATGGACTTAGAGCGTCCTGTGGCACATATTAATATGATGTTGGTCCCCCTTTTGCATCGATGACAGTCTGCACACGTTTGGGAAGACTTTCCACTAATTTTTGATAGGTGACCATAGGAATTGCCTTCCAGGCGTCCATCACAGCTGAATTTGAGTGCTTGCAGTGAAGATGGTCGATTTGGCTGGCTGCGTAATCTGCGCTCTAATTCGTCCCAAAAGTGTTCTATGGTATTTAGATCGGGGCTCTGAGAAGGCCAGTCCAGTTTTTGAACACCCATTTCGTCAAACCACGTCTGTGCAAGCCTCGATGTGTGAATGGAGCAGTTATCCTGCTGGAAGAGAAATGGGCCTTCCCCGAGATGTTGCCATAGAGTTGGGAGCGCAGCATTGTCCAGAATGTCCACATACATCTCAGAGTTCATGTTTCCAACCACAGAAACTAACGGACCCAGGCCAAACCACGAGAAACACCCCCAAACCATTATGCTTCCACCACTAAACTTAACAGTCGGCACAATGCAGTCACTATAAAAACGTTCGCCGGGCATCCGCCAAACACAGACGCGTCCATCCGACAACCAGACTGTAAAGCGAGATTCATCACTCTAAAGAACAATTTTCCACATGTCCACAGTCCAATGACGGTGAGCTCTACACCATTGCAATCGATGCTTCGCATTCTGTGGAGTGATGTTCGGCTTGTGAGCGGCTGCACGACCAAGGAATCCCAAGTCTTTTAACTCTCGACGGACAGTCCTGCTGCTAACACTAACGCCTGATGAACTTTGGAACTCCTGAGAAATTTCCACCAACGAGGACTTGCGATTTTGTTTCACTACCCTTTTCAGAGTTCTGCGGCTGCGTTCACCAAGTGTTTTCGGCCTACCGGTTCGTTTTTCTGCCGTTTCACTGCCTCGACGTTTTCACTTCACAATTACATCACTCACAGTGGATTTAGGCTTCTGTAGAATGTCCGCAATCTTACGAACTGATTTCCCACGAAGGTGGCATCCCACTATTCTGCCACTATATCAAACTCACTAAGCTCCTTTGACTTACTCATTGCCTCACAAACGCATAAATACAATCTGACAAACCACTACCAACACTTTTATAGCTTTCAATTACGTATCAAATTGTGTCACACGACAGAACCACTTTTTTAAGGGGTTCCGGATACTTTTGGCCAGATAGTGTATGTGTCAAAATATTGATTGGTTATTTTAACCATTTACTTATTGTTTTTAAATCACTCTAAAATTATAAAATATTATAAATAAAAATGTTCGTACAATTTTTATAAATTATAATATTTAATTTCCAATGTTTTACTATGGATATTTTATCATTATAAGTTTTAGTTTGATAAATAAATTTTTTTATGCCATTAATCTTTTGTATCATTATTTTCATTTAAATGTCTTTATTTTTATTCATAACATCTTACTGAAAATTACTTACATTTAGCTACAGAAATAAGCACTAATTTCAGTCATTGGTGGCGAAATTATACAACCAAGTTGGCTAGTTATCAGTAAAAGGAAGATTACTAGTAAAAGACGCGAAATGCAAAATATAAAAGTGAATGAAATTTAAATGTCACCCCGGCTTATTTCGAAAAATGTGTTTTAGCTTAACAAGAAGTTTTGTACCACATCCCTAATACATGTAAAATTTGAGAACTTTGGTCTATCACTATTGTATACAAATGCATGTAGTAACGATTGAGAACAGGGAAATGGGGGGGGGGGGGGGAGAGAGAAGATTTACCGATGACCACTACGAAAAGTCACGCCTCGCCACTGATAAAATACCATATATAAGATCGATTCGCGAAATGAGTTTAGTGGGATTTTGACTGTTGTTTTCAAAAGAGCTAAGCACCTGTTTACTTTTATGGTTTTATGGGGCCTAAATTATCGTTATGCATGTGACGCTGTATGCACTGAAGCTATTGTTAAAGCTTGATACGAGTTCGCTGTTGTTTTTAAGAAGTTTTACGAGTCTCTGGACGAAGAATAAATTGTAGCTAATTGTAAAAGCTGTGCCGTCATTTCATCTGAGAGAATTCATAATAATATACATTAAAATAAGTTGCTTCAACAAACCAACATGATTATTTATGTCTGAAAAACTAAAATGTGCCTATGCTTCGTGGGAAAACCAAGGATTAAATCCAGCTTCATCTCATTAACATCAAAAAAGCGAGGTTCCACACTTGCAGCAATTGTTTGGGGTGTCTTACACCAAATTTAGATTACCTATACCAATTACATTAAACAAACAATATCTTAGAAACAATGGTAGTTGAAAAGAAGAACCATGAACAAGTTTCAATAAACCCAGGAACATTTAACCATGTTAGTAGCATGTCAGTATTCTCTTTACAGTATGGGTAAGGAGTTGTATATTAAGCTTCTCCTTCTAAGCCAATTTTACATTACGCAAGCCATAAGCATGACATTATTTTACAGTGTAAAAAAAAAAGTGGACTATGAGAACCATCTATCCACACATCTAAGTATTCCACATGCGGCCAGCATATTGTTTTACTGAAGAGTAACTTCACGTAAGTGTGTGTGTTTGTTTGTTGAGTTTCTCTTTTGGAAATATACTTTGGAGAACATCTCAAAAGAATATGATGTTCCTCTAGTATGAGGTCCAGTATGTCTACTGATGCTTCCCTTATCTAAAAATGATCTGGTGCACTAGAATGTGGCTTTTTTTTTCAGTGTCAGTGATGAGGTGTTTTCTGAGGCTACTCATTTGCAAAAAGGGTTTCAACACATCTCACAAGAATGTGGCTTTTCTCCAATGTCAGTGAGAAGGTGTGTTTTGAGGTTACTATTAGGTGGGAAATAGGGAAAATGTTTTGGTGCATAAATCACAAGAATGTGGCTTTTCTCAAGTGTGAGTGAGGCGGTACATTCTGACACGTCTTTTGTGTCAAAATGTTTTTGTGCACATCTCACAAGAATAGGGGTTTTCTCCAATGTGTGAGTGAGAAGGCGACTTTTGGTGCCACTTTTCTACAAGAAGAATCTACATTTTTGTTAAGCAATGCCTATTTTTCCACAATTACAATTCTCCCAGTGCTAAAAACTCATGGAGCTCACTCAATTTCTCTGAGTCCAATACCTATAATTGACATAATCAGGTAAAACGTGGTGGCAATTAAATGGATCTCGCTCAAAAACTCTGACGGTTATACACCGTGATTGAAATCAGAACGATGGCTCGCGAAGATAACGCTGTACAATGTCCAATTACCGCATAGAGAAAAAAAACCGCGATGTGGATTCAAATCGGACAACAACAAAAAATGACTTTTTTTAAAAAACTTTTTTCTTGTTATTATTATTGTTATTATTATTTTTTTTTTTAATCAGTTTTGTAAAATAATCTGAAGGCTGCTGAAAAATCTACGACGTCCGTCTCCCGCCTGGCATTTTCTGAAAAGGTTTACACACCCTTTACTGTGAAAAATTTGCTGCAAGTCACAAAAACGTTCCGAAAAACTTGTCTAATAAAAACTAGAACCCTTTTTCCAAGGTTTTAAAACGGTTACACCCGCCTTTGACTTCTGAAACTCATCCTTTTCATTTAAGAAGTTTACACAAGGATTTGAAAGGGTTAAACTGCTACATGGGACATATTGAAAACTTGAAATACGAATGAAAAACGAATCCTGCAGAATCGATCTACAGCATGAAATCTCCTCACATGGAGTTTCTTATCTGATTCTGGAGTATATATGCATAATTATACCCACATTATTAAATCCAGTTATATATAAAGTTTCTATTCCATTTTAGCACGCTCTGTAAGGTAATATATCCAATAGAACATATTGAAAACTAGAAATACGAATGGAAATCCGATCCTGCTGAATCGATCCACAGTATGAGATCTCCTCATTTGGAGTTTCTTGTCTGATTCTGGAGTATGTACGGCATTTCGATTTTCTTCATCAAAAGTTCCACTTTCTGTTCCATGTTTCTGAAAGGTAAAATATCTGCATTCAAATCAACGTAGGAAATCATAAAACTAGAAACGATAGAAAAATATATCATTAAGGAAATGTAATATGTGTGCAAACCGATTTTGACAGCTTAAGAGCTTGTTATCTCTTGTGGACCTAACATTTCTTAAAAAATGTAATGGTATATGATATACAATTCAATTGTATGTGTAAGATGATTCAAAAGTAATACAATAACAAATTAAAGAAAAGTAAAAAATCGACGGTATTGATAGTATTAAAAGCAAGATGATGCGTTTGTAACAGATATGCCAAGAAAAAAATCTCTCCTCCCTAACCGCAAAGGAAAGAAGTATTTTTCCTCAAGAGATGTTATTATAAGTGTATATGAATAGTTTGCTAGTGTAATTTAAGTTGACAGCGTGTTAATAACTTAATCAGCACGATTTAGATGAAAAGAGCAATCTGTTAATTAAAAAATGAATATTTTTTTTTTACTTTGTAAAAATTTTTGATTTTTTTTTCTGGTAGATTTTTGTGGAAAGTGCCACGCTCTACTCTCAAATATTTGTAAATCATTTGAAAATCATGGATTTATCCTAAAACTTTTGAACTATTACGTACATCACTCACTGATCTTTAGTACAACTTCTGGATAGCGCATGCTTGGTTACTGACTTGAAGTTGAAGAAGGCTTAATAATCACCATAGAGATCCATACTAGCAACTTCCCCCAAAACTAGTTAAAATTTGCTTGTAACTATGGGCAACATATTTCAAAGCATTACGGAGGGAAATATTTAAATGACATCATCTGCTTGCAGAGCAGAAACCAATAATAAGCAATCCATAAGATGTAGTAGAGATCAGTGACATCACTTGAATGGTTCCCCGTAACCCATCACCACACATGACGATAAATTTAGCAATAAAACATAGTACTTACACTAAATACATTACATGAACTCTTTTGCTTATCGTGCCTAATCTTCATTCTAGAAAGGTAGCTGGAAACAGCAAACTCCAACAAAGCAGCAAAGACCATAAGTAAACAGGCTCCAATCCAAATATCGATTGCCTTAGCGTAAGACACAGGAGGTAGCTGGGAACGTATGCCTGCGGCTACTGTCGTTAAACTCAATAAGGTTGTGACTCCTAAAGTAACTCTGGCAGGAGCCGATTCAACCGGAACCCAGAAGGATACCCAAGACATCATCACAATCAGAAACGTGGGGAGATACGTTTGAATCAAATGGTAGCCATTTTGTCTCAAGAAGATGAAGCTAACGTTCAAGAAGCTGAAGACTCCTGTGGAAGATATTATGTTAGCACGAAGTACAAAGTTATTAATAGTATTTAACAGGACTTGCAAAACATTTATACACCTCGTACGAAAGTTTGGAAGAAGAAGAAGGGCAGAGTAGAAGATTAAATAATTTTTTTCACGTCTAGTGCCACCGTTTGATCAAAAATAGATAATATTTATATTTTTTATCTACAGAGGACATAATGCATGAAAAAATTACACAATTAGTCGCCTCAACCCACTTAAATAGACAGTGTTCCACCGATACCTAAACCACCATCAGTTGACGAAAAATCTATGTAGAAGGTATACTCTGTAAGTAAGGGATGTGTCGACTCGACTCGGCAGTAATCCACTCCTTTCTAACTCTTATGAAATGTCAAAAATTTATTCCTCTAAACAATCTGAAGAGAAACTCCTTGTAAGGACCATTTCCAATATTCGTAATGTTGCAATCATCAGACCAAGTTCATTTAGTACTTTCTATTACATAACTTGAAATGTCCCCGTATTTTATACAAAACCTTGACATTCGGCGAGTAGGGGTGAAAATGTCCGTCACCTAATGAAATGACCTAAATTAAAAAGTAAAAAAATTGAGTCTATTATAAATAAAAATTATTAAAAGCAGAAGACTATTGCAGGGGAGTCACTGAATAGACATTGACGTAATGATATCAAATATCAATTAAAATATAATATACGCTATTTTCGAGGTTTTTAATTTATGCCATTTCGTTAAATGATAATTTTCGTACCTACTCACTAAATTTCAAGGTTTTATACGAAGTAGTTTCTTAATGAACTGGGTTAGAAGATTGTAACATAGAAGTTCCTCTTGAGTTGCCCACTGATCCACTAGGGGGAAAAAATTTACTACAGTAAATTACCTGTGTCGATATCTCTATAGAATTCTCCTGGCAACTGGGGTACAATTGAAAATTCGGGAACTTCAATATCTTCCTCCATAGTAATTGCATTTTGTCCTCTCCATTTTACTAAAACCTGGTCTGCTGTTGAAGCATCTATAGATACGAAAAGAAATTACCGTTAAACTCATAATGAAAATTTGGGGGGATTGCTGTCATGTTCAAAACACTCAGTATCTTTTTGTTGTGAATTACGAAACAACTTTTAACACTAAAAATGTGACAAATCCAACATTTCATAATGATAATTAAAATAAACAATAAAAATTAGATGCTGCTTTTAAAAGAAAAAATTTATTATCTTTCAAAAACATTAGAATGTTTTTTTTTTTTTAATGATAATTCTGGTACCATGGCACCACGTAATGAATAGAAATACTCAGTATCCTCTTTGTTGATACCTAGGTATTTGAAGTAAAATAAAGAAACTAAAGATATGGCGCCAGAACGTTAAACCACTTTATTGGCATAGATGGATGGATAAACTAAGTGGTGATTAGACCAGGTTTAAAAACTCTCGATGAGTAAACAAATCTCCCTTACTATTTGTTACTGGGAATTTTCAAACTAGAGACATAAAAATTGATCGCCATTGGACGGCATTGCCAGAACTGACTGAAAAGGAAAAAAGGCAAAGCCATCTAATATTGATATGGCCTTCGATCGGAATTTTCTTCTTTAGCAGCAGGACATGTATGTGTGGATAAAATATAAAACAAATTACACTTTTGAAATTGCATTAAATTATTTAATCACGAATTTTAAATTTCAACATTAACCTGTAAATGGGAACTACACTATTTTTTATTAACCTGTTTGTGCGAATTATACCCCAAACCCAAAATGTCAACGAATGCAGTATTGCTGCTTGCGTGTATGTGTGTGTTTGTGTTGCGTCTGAAATCAACTGTCTGATGTAATAATTAATAATCTAAAAAACTAAAAAATACGCTTTAATAGAAAAGTGAACTAAAAAGTAGAAAATAATTTTAAATAAGTTTGAAATATGAATAGAGTGATTAACAAGAAATATTTATTTTATCGTAAAAAAGCGTGGAATGCTTGATGTCAATTGTTGAAAATATTTAATGACAGATATTGGTAAAAGTAGAGCCATTATGAAAATATCTTAAAAAACACCCCACGTTTTTTTACGATAAAATAAATATTTCTTGTTAATCACTCTATTCTTATTTCAAACTTATTTAAAATTATTTTCTACTTTTTAGTTCACTTTTCTATTAAAGCGTATTTTTTAGTTTTTTAAACTATTAATTATTTTCTACTTTTTAGTTTGGTTTTCTATTAAAGCGTGTTTTTTTAGTTTTTAAACTATTAATTATTTTTTCTGTAAACTATATATTTTTTTTAGTTAGTGTACAAAACTCTCCAGTTGTTTCTGCCAATAGTCACAGGCTTGTCTCAAATTTAAGTCATGTGTATGCCTTAGTACACACCGTATTACTTGGCACAAAACATTACCGTGTCTCTGAATATGAAAAATCACTAATCCGGAAGATCCTGGTAAGGATAATGCGACTAAAAAAACACGCTTTGTATAACTGTCGTTCAAACGGCACACCAGGGTTCGATTCCGAAGAAGGTTGGTAGGAATTTAACGGCGCAAGGGCAACACGAGCTAATCCTTGTGATAAAGCGACAAACTTATTGAATTATTGAATTGTCATCGGTCCTTAATAAGTATGCCAAAATAGAGGGTAAAAAATTTGAGTTGCTTCCGAGAAAACTTCGAGTTACCAAGAAATAAGGAAGAAAAACCTCGAGTTAAAGAGATAAAATTGCATTAAACAAGAAGTGAAGGTGCAGGGAAACTATTTTTTTTTTCGAGATATTAAAAAATTCGAGTTGTCGAAGTTCGAGCTACCGCGAGTCGACTGTACTAACATACATACGTCTGAAGCTAATAAAAGCGTATTAAAAATAAAAGCGCTGTATTTATTCAAGTTTATGCACGCGTGTTTTTTGTTTCTTTGTTACCGATGACTATGACTTGCGAATCCAGAGATACATACAAAGGTTATGGTAACAGGTTTGGCGAAACAAATTTGGTGCCATTACCTTTTCACCAACGGTAATTTCGTTACATTATAATGCCTGTCCATATGTGGCTTTAATTTATCACCATAAATTACTCCGAGATGGTAACCGTTGATAATCAATCCTCTATTCTTGCATTATCTTTAAGTCATTTCCAACTTAATAACTTATGAGTAATTCCTCTATAGTTATAGGATATCACAGAGTTTCGGTCAATCTTCTATTATGTCGACTTTTTCGGACAAGCAGGGAAAAGTGGACAGCATCGATTTTCAGCAGTCAATCAGCTTCGAACAATTGTTCGGCTTCATTTAGGAGCTGAAGGGTTACAGGGTTATCTCCCCTTCCCCCCCCCCCCCATCTCCAAAAAAAAGAAGAAAAAAAACGTTTATACCAAAACGTTATATATTATACGTCATACTATCTACATTAAATTAAACTACTCGGGGCGGTCTATAATATCGAACTTCTTAATAAATATAATGAGAATTGACTGGTTGAATTTTACAACTTTTCCCCCATTTTCAGGTAGGGGAACGCGACTTACAAAAAACCCGTCACACACAGAGAGGATTGGCCCAATGTGATGCAGCGGGGGAGAAGGTGGGAAAATAACTTACACGACGTAACAATTTTATTTTGAGGAAAAATTTTTAAAAACATTTTTTTTTTTTTTTTTTTTTTTTTTTTTTTTAATTTGAAGATTAAAAAAATTAGTTTCAATAGTAAGAATAGATCAATTGGCCAATAATCACATTAATAAAAACTAAACTGCAATGAGTAGAACTTTTTTTTACCTGATGTCATTTCCAAACTGCGTTAAATGCGCATTTCTTTCATTTAAAATTAGAGGGAGGTGGTTACGTTAATTTTTAGAAGAGAAAGGAACAAAAGCATAAATTTGGGGAATGGAGTCGATCAAACGGGACTGAGCGTAACAGGGAGGGGGGGGGGGGTCCAAAAAGTCAAAAATTTGCGTAACGTATTTTATGCACAAAATATTTTTTCAAGCCCCCCCCCCCTTCCCCTCTCTTCCTTTTTTCCCCTCTTCCAGAAATGAAAATTTAGTTACAATCTTGAGTCGAAAAGTTGTCATATGTAAAAAGACCTTCCTTTACGTTATACAATATAGACCATTACAGTATAGTCTTTATATGCAAAATAGGGTAAACTGTAACTTACATGAACCAAATACAACCCAGCATCGTTGAACATCCAGAGGATATAGTCGGAAGGACATGTGGCATGATAAGCGGAGTGTTAACCTAAGTAAAATACATTGAAATATAAGACATTTGTTACATTTCTCAATCTTACTGAGGAGTTAAAGAAAAGGGGCTAGTAAGTGCCAAATTGCTTAGTTTAGAATTTTGTTTTAAAGAAGTATGAATGATGATAAAGGTTTACAAACATAAATAAGTTTGTTCTTTTGCTCAAAAAAGATCTTTAAATCAAAAGCATCTCAAATTAGTTCAGGGCCTATTCTAATTAGGTAGTTGTGACTACCCAACTGACTGAATTGTGACTGACAGTCTTAAATTCAAAATTGACAGTCGTAAATTCAAAATTGGGCAGTCGTAAAAAGTAAAGCCTACAAAACCACATAAAATACGCTTATTTTGTAACAATAGTGTTCAAGCTTATGTTGTAACGTTAATGCAGGCGATACTTTCAAATATTTTACAATGAAATCATATTTTCTGAAGACAAATAACAAGGTATATGCCGAAATGCCTAAACTCAAAGCTGAAAGACGTCCAAGCCAGGATGAGCAGAATAAGATTTGGAAAAAGTACCGGATGTCTTCTTTTCTCCCTGACCTTGTAATAGGGAGTAGGGGATGGATGCGGAATATTATCTGACTTTAGTGTCCATTGTCAGCTGATCAGCTGTGTCCTGTCCTCTGGAATTTTCTTGGCAGATGACCACTGTATATTTAGGGGGTGGGTGCCAACAGTTGTTACGACGAAACTAGTTTGGGATGACAAATAGAAAAAGCAGCGCATAGTTGACAAGAAGGAAGCTGACTTTAGACACAGTATCCTTTCTTTCCGAAGAAGGTGAATGTTTGCCTTGTAAGTGTAAATAATCTTTCAATGTTTGATGTCAAAAACATTTAATTTGTATTCACGATTGTTTAGTTGTCATCTGGAACTTCGTAATGAAAGGTATATCAAATATTCTTTATATATATATATATATATATATATATATATATATATATATATATATATATATATATATATATATATATATATATATATATATATATATATATATATATATATATATATATATATATATATATATATATATATATATATATATATATATATATATATATATATATATATATATATCTATATATCTATCTATCTATATATATATATATATATATAGAGAGAGAGAGAGAGAGAGATGTACAGAAACCTCGTATTTAAAAAAAAAGTGTTACTGTAATATTCAAAGATAAATTATAGAATTTTATGGTTTCAAACTAATTTGCTGTAGAAGTTGAAAGGGAGGTGGGGGGGGGGGGAGGAAGAGAGAGATTGGACTGTTAGGCGGTCATAAATTTCCCTTAGAATAGGTTTTGAATTAGCTATCGAGCTATACGAGAATAAGACTTCTTTTGAAATTAAATGTTTAAATGAACCATTATTTTGAGAAAATTTAAGAACATTTCTAATTAAAGAGGAGATTATAAAACTTGAGGGGAACAACTTTTTGGTTCCTTCAAAACTTTCTGCAATAAAAATAATTAATTTTGTCCAAATTTTTTTCAAAATTTGTTTTTTGGATTAGTATTCAGTTACTCGAAACATTAATTAAGCGATGATAGCTTTTCTGCAAGATCGAATAGTAAAAAATTCCCAGTACAAAAGTTTAGCAATATTTGATTAATGAATTTTTGGGGGATATTTACGTATTATCCCATCGACCATTGGCAGAATAAAAAATTAGCCAACGATCGGTGGTTAAAGGAATCCCTTTTAGTCCATCGAAACTGTCAGACAGCCATGCAACTGAAGAATTTCTCGGGAACGCTCTAACTCTGGTTTAGGCCGAACTGGTCTTCTGGAAGCCAGACGATTCGGTCACCAACAAAAAGTTGCCAAAGGTCAACGGGATTATACATAAGTACCTTCTTTTTCTTACCTCATGCTGAAGAGTATGTTTCCATCTGGAGAGAGCCTGATTAGCCTGTTGGGTACAGTAAGCATATGAAAATTGCCCGATTTGAGATTTCTAAAAAATAAATCTGGTTTCCATATTCTGTCGATGGTATCTTCTCCATTGAGAGTCACGGAAGAGTTTACTCCAAATTTATAAGATTGTAGCCTGGGATCAACCCATGACTGACGTAAGTAAATATCCATACCGAAGTCCTAAAATAAATGGAAAATTTTGTTTTCTCTGAAAACAAGAAACCAATAATGTTTGGGGGGGGGGGGGGGAGAGAGAGAGGCTCTCTAGTCCATGTTAAAAAGGCTTTTTTTATGTACCTTTTTCTCAGAAACTATTCATAGCATTGGTTTAAAATTTTGTTCAGCTAATAATAAAACACTTTTACATAGACTGACATATCCTTTTTTAAAAATAAGGTTTTGCTTAGGGTTTATATTGTTTTGAAATTCGTTTATAAAATGTTTCAGTAAAAAACATGGTTAGGCTAAAAACATACCTAATCAACATTTCTGCAAAAGAATATGTCTGTTTGTGTAAAAATACAATATGTAGCAGGAAAAAAGAATTCAAAGCAAGATATTGAGTAGATCCTGATAAAAAGGTACATTTGTATGAAAAAACAGCATTTTGAGAAAACTGCGTTTCAAGTACAAAGCATGCGTTTTTTTTGTTTCAGTGATGTTGTTTTTGCGAAAAATATTTAAAAATGCTTCGGATAAGCACAATGCCCACCAAGTTAAACCATTTTGTAGATAACATTTGAAATATTGTGAAGCGCTAAAAGCCTCAAAATGGATTCCGAAAAAAAAAAATTCGATGAAAATTCACTGAAAAGTTCATTGACACATAAGCACAGGCTAACTTCACTCTCTAAAAAGTTCATTGCTGCTAAAGCAAGTTCGCTTCATTCACTAAAAGCTTATTGCTACGTAAACCCTTTATATTAGAAGGATCTACTCTGTCGAGAAGCAAAAAAAAAAATTCTCCGGTAATACAATAATAAAACACTCCTTCGAGAATATTTTAACACGTGTTTGTGAAAAGCAAAATTAGAAGGCCATAACTACTTATGTTTAAATTTTCAGGGCTCTAAGCTTATTACACTACGTTGCATAATGATAGAACCACCATGTATTTTCAGCCTAGCATACAGTAATTGGAATAAATGATTGAAATAAATATTTTTATTGAAAATATACAAAATAAGAATGACAATAACAAAGTAAAAACATTACTCATGTTTATATTTTCAGGTAATAAAATAAAAAATACAAATTTTAGGTTGCAAAATGATAGTACCACCCCTACTTTTTAGTGGAATAATCGATCCCAGAGAAGCATGCGCAGTTGGGTTTCAACAAACAGGTATATAAAAGCTTCGTTTGATCAACTAACGTAACCTTACTTGCATTTATTGTGATCACGCATAGTTTATTGATTTGAAAAGGTGTCACTAAGTATGGGTAGGAACAACCATTATCTGATTTTGAAAAAGGAAAAATTGCGGCTTTGAACCAAGCAGGATTGTCTTCACGGAATATAGCAAGACATATTGGGCGTTCACCACACGTGGTCAATAATTTTCTACATCTTGGATCCAAATATGGGACAAAGAAATCTACTGGAAGACCTCGAAAGCTAATAAAGCGGCAAGAAAGGTTAGTTGTAAAGAAGTTAAAAGCTGGTGAAACATTGAACAGACTATCACGAGATCCCACCATCAAAGTTCACAAGTCAACTTTATCCAGAATAGCTCGGCGGAACGAACATCTTGAGTACACGAAAATGAAAAAGCAACCGAGACTTGCAGATCTTCACAAACGAAAAAGGATGCAATGGGCTAAAAAACACATGACTTGGAAAGAACAGTGGACTCAAATAGTGTTCAGCGACGAAAAAAAAATTCAATCTAGATGGTCCTGACGGGTGGGCATTCTATTGGAGGGATCTCCGAAATCAGCCACACATTTTTTCTAAGAGACAGTGTGGGGGAGGATCGTTAATGGTTTGGGCTGGATTTGGCAATGCTGGGTGGACTAACATTGCCTTTCCTACTGGTCGAATGAGACTAATAGACTATCAAGACCTGTTGGAAGAAAAAAAATTGCCGTTTGGAGAAGAAATCGGAGGTCCATTTTGGAAGTTCTAACAGGACAATATGCTAGCATTCATGTTGCAAACTCGTCTTGAGAATGGTTCCTGGACAACGGGAGTGCAGGTAATCGAATGGCCTGCTTGTTCTCCTGACATGAACCCCATGGAAAACGTCTGGGGTATTCTAAGCAGTGCCGTATACGCCAACGGCAAGCAGTATTCAACGGTCCAAGAATTGAAAGACTCCATTATTACAGAATGGGAAAATCTGAATGCAGATATACTCAAACGCTTAGTTGAAAGCATGCCTAATTGAATTTTTGAACTTATAACCAAAAAGGGTGCTCTTACAAAGTATTAACTGAAAGTGGTTCTATCATTTTGCAACCTAAAATTTGTATTTTTTATTTTATTACCTGAAAATATAAACATGAGTAATGTTTTTACTTTGTTATTGTCATTCTTATTTTGTATATTTTCAATAAAAATATTTATTTCAATCATTTATTCCAATTACTGTATGCTAGGCTGAAAATACATGGTTGTTCTATCATTATGCAACGCGGTGTAGAAGAAATTTTGTTTTTCAAATGACCAATTAGAAGGCAAAAACTACTTACGTTAAAAAATTCAGAACTGCAGTCCTATTAGAAATCGTTTTGCGAAATATTTGTTAATTAATGAAAAAAATTAATAAAAAAAAAGCTAATCAAAATTTGAAAATTCTGTTTGTGAAAAGTCAAATTAGAAGGGAGAAACTACTTATGTTGAAAATTTCAAAGCTGTAGCCTTATTAGAAATAGTTTTGTAAAATACTTGTTAATTAATAATAAAAAAAATTACTTAAATTTTTTTTTATCCCAGAAACCTTTGCGGGAGTATACTCAACAACATCTCAAAGTTTCATGGCGATCGGATGAATGGTGTAGTAATGCATTAAAGACAAACAGACAGGCACACATTCGCTTTTATATATATATAGATAGATTGACATAATTGTTTGTGTTGATTTGAATCAAAAATGGAGTAGCAAATAACCTCATCTGTCATGATTTTTATACAATAAAAATTGTATAAAAATGTTTGTAATTAAAAGCTAATATTGGTACTGCTTATATTTAGATCGCAACTCTTTAAAAATTTTGTTATTTTGATTATTGAATATTTGACTCTTAACTCAGAAAAGTCTTCCGGCTCCTATTCTAAAGTTACATAGAATCAAATTTCAAAAGATATAGATTTATCACCAAGAAATATAGACTTAAAGATTTGGAATAGCATAGTAGAAAAAGCAAGTGCCATGGTGCTAATTATTCAATATTAATCTCAACTCAGGTAAAGTTTAAATTTTGTTTTATTTCAACTCATCTTTAAATAACATTTTTTTAAACAGTAAAAAAATTGTGAAAATTTGACAAATTTAATGTCCTATGCCCCTAATTTTTTTTACATCTCCTTAAGTTAGCTTTGAAAGCAAAATTGTATACATTCTTTGATTCACTGTATATAATTCTAACTTTAATATATACTTACCATATTAGCTGCACTCACGGATTCTAACCTGTTGACGTATATATTAACAGTAACTATTGTTGGATTATCTGAAAAAAATATATATTCTATGCATTTGTAGGTCAGATATAATATTTGAACTCTATATACAAAAACTATTCAAATTCAATATTTATTAAAAATTTCTTTTCAAATACATATTTAAAAAAAACTACTTTGTTTTTAATATTTTCGAAAAACTACTTAGAGTTCGTTTTATAGAATCTATGGGGAATTAGATGAGCACAAGTGAATTTTAGTAACAATTACAATTTATGTGAATTCAGCGGATTCTTAACAAATTGCACTTTGGCTTATTTTGTGACCTTTTTATGAACTTTGATTTAATTGTTTTGTTTGTTTGCTTGTTTGTTTGTTTGTTTGTTTGCTTTGTTGTTTGTTTGCTTGCTTGCTTGCTTGTTTGTTTGTTTGTTTGTTTGTTTGTTTGTTTGTTTGTTTGTTTGTTTGTTTGTTTGTTTGTTATTGAACTTGTGATTTATAATTGTTTCCAAATTTTCTATCTCTTACAAAATATGCTTAGTATGTTAATGAAAAAAAAAATTAAATTAAATAGTATGCAAATGACTATCAAATATTAGTTTCCATGCATAAGATTTCAAGTTAGATTTCTTTAGAGAATCTTATTTTTGGACCGTTCTATTTTTGGACTTTATGGCATGCTCTTATGACCATAAAATATACAGTAAATATAAACATCTAAAAACTATAAATGTCTTTAAAGTCAATCGAGTTGAACGCATATTTAGATTGAAAGATGATACTGTCAGAAAGATCACTTCCGCCAAACCACATGGGAATAGGTGTTCAAGACGCCTTCGCACCTGATGGCTGGATTTTGTTGAAAAGGATATATCAAGAATGGACAGTTAATTTAAAAATGAGTTAAATGAGTTTATATTTATGAAGAATTTATTTCTGATTCCAAATATTCAAACAAAAGTTCTTTAAAAAAATTAGTTATTAAAATGTTAAGAAAAGAAAATGCACGAAAACCTTGTCCGATAGCAGCCCGATCAAAACGATCCGCTATAACTGTGACATCACGACATCCTTCCGTTTTCTATGGTTATAGTGAGGTTTCTGCCAAATAATTGGTGCGTGTTTGGTAGACAGTTGCAGACAGTTTGGTAGACGCTGCTGCGTTTCAAGCCAATTGTTTCAGACGAAGTGACGTCACATGCGATTCAAGCCGAATGTGTTGTTTTCCCCGCAAAATCTAACTAGCGAACTTTGGTTGCAAATTTAGAAGGGGGGGGGGGGGAGCGCAGTGAGCAAAAAAACTTCGTGTTTATGGCTTCTGCGAAACATTTCTAATTAAAAAAAAAAAAATGCGGGAATTGTCCATTAGTGTCAATAATTGAAGACCTATAGTGCCTCAAACTAGAATGGCAGGGACTTGTAGGAACGGCCGTGGCCTGTTCAAGACTGCAGCAGTGTCCAAAAAGAAGAAGTTTTTCAACGATCTCTATTTTTTAGGCAGATATTTTGAGAAAAGTCTTTCACTTATTGAATATTATTATAGATAAGATTTGCCCCATAAAAACAAAGTTTTTAAAATAAATCATTTATATGCATTGTCAATTTTTATATGCAATTGCAACTGCTTGAACTTAGATAGAGTCTTCATAATGTTTGACAACTAAGAATAGAAGATTCATTCCGAACTATTTACTAACTTCGTTTTTACCCCCAAAATTTGATTGAATGCAGTATTATCCACAACGAGTCTATTTGCTATGATTCAGCCCGATTGGATAACAGAAAGTGGGTTAAGTAGCGTATAACTCCCGTCAGTTTTCTCATGATATTGTATTAATTTAAACGCTTTGATACTCATTGAGACTTTAAAATCCACTTCTATGAAGCTCTTTCTTCAATTGTTGGATGACAGCACAAGATTGTTTCTGTTTACTTTACTTTAATATTACATTTAACGGAGTGCTGATCCGTAGATGCTATACTCTCTGATATGAAGGGTGGGATAAATTGAAGGACGAAATATCGGAACTGGCATACAATAGAAGCAAAAAATGACACCACACTTGGTACAGGATCTGGCTTGGATCACCTTCCAATAGAAAGCGAGGAAAAGGCACGTGGGAGGAGCTAAACTAAGCACAGGGCAGTGGAGTACAAACTGGTGGGAAATCCCTGAGAAAATGAATAACTGGTAAAAAGAAGGATGCATTATCCTCGGTCCAGTCGAAACAATCTTGAAGGTCGGAAAACTCATCCATAATGAAACCGTGAGTGAATGAAACTGCAATGGAGCTTAGATAATTGAGTTGGCAAGATTCAAGACCAGAGCCTGCTTGAGAATCTTTAGAGGAAGTCTGAATGGGGGTCAGAACAACTGATTCAGTCGCCTTGTTGACTGTGGTTTCAATTGTTTGACAGACAGCATTTGCATAGGTCTTAGTTATACTTTTGATAATCAGGGGAAGAGGAACAAATCTGGTACAGTCGGAATTAAGAGGGGGAGGTTTGGTAGCCTTGGTGACCGTCTGAGGGTTGGTAAATAAAGCTCTACGAGTCGGACAGGAGAGAGAAGAGCTTGCATGATTTTGGCCACAGTTGCAGCAAAGCTTTGGGCCATTTTTGACTGGGCATGCACGACTACTATGATCAAGAGAGCAGTGTCGGCATCTGATGGGAGAGGTACATTCAGCAGCAAGGTGGGCACCCCAATGCTGACACTTGTAGCATTGTTGGGGTCCGCTCGCCTTCCTGCCTATGAGGGGTTCAATTCTGACTTTGGTGTATAACATGGTACGCCAGGATAAAATGTCAGCTTGATTTTCAGTGAAAGGGAACTCCAAAATAAAAAGGGGCATCTTATGCCCATTACGGCGTTTCATCTGGGTGATCTGAATGGGGGAATACTCTGGTTTCTTCCAGACCAGCCAGTCGGCTATGTCCAAAATAGAGGATTTGATATTTAAACCTCGAACAACAACTTTGAAGGAGCGAGGTGGGATGATAGGGGAAGGGATCTCAGTAGATTTGGCGCCAGAAATGTTGGCCAGATTTGCCTCATCATACTGGATAGCATTGGGGAGATTAAGAATGAATCTGGGCGATTCAGCTTCACCTGAATCAGCAGCAGTGTTAACTATAACAGGGGAGTTAAGCACTGGAATCACAGGGATAGAAATGTCATCAAGCCGCTCCTCCAAATTAATGGGTACTTCATTGGTACCCGGCACTGGAACAACAGCTATCCGCTCATCCATATTAATGGGTACTACAGGGGTACTAGCAAAGGAAACATCAATCGGCTCATCCACCTTAGTGGGAACTACAACAGGAACATGGCAAACTGCCTTAGCAGATGCAGGCTTAGGTTTGACAGCTTTAGGTTTGATAGCTTTGCGCCTCACCATTTCAGAAACGTCAGTAAAAACCAACAAATGGGAATGATGAAGAACGATCGGTAACAGGTCCGACTAGCTCAGAGCTATTCTTGATTAAGATGTGAAAGGATGCTAGAGACTAATAGAGAAAGCTAGCTAGAGACAAATATGTAAGACGATATTAGGCTAAGATAGATGCCTAGAAGATCGAAAATCTTTTATGTGTTTTTATGTAAAGAGAAATAAGCTTGTCGTGCCATCCAACAATTGAAGAACTAACTTCTAAGAAGTGGATTTCAAAGTCCCAATGTGTCTCAAAGCATTTTAATTAATATAGTACCATGAGAAAATGTATAGGACTTATAAGTCGCTTCAGTAAATAAAAGGTTAAAGGTGTAATTGCTGGATCAACCAATTTAAATCATTTTTATTAACCGTACTGTGATAGAAAAGAAACGTGCAATATTTTTTATTTCGGCTTATATTGTCTACTATAGTTGAATACCCGTTCTTCCCTACGAAATTTCATCATTTGGACCCTTTAAAATTGGTTTATCAAAATCAAAATAGCTTCAATTTTCAGCATTGGAAGTGGAACATTGCGAAATTTATTTAGATCGTCTTGACCTTTTAAAATAAGTTCATTGAGATCGGAATAGCTTATTTTATTTGTCTTGTTAACATTTGTACCAATTTTCTGGGTGGTGATTACATTGGAAATGAGACATTTGTATATTTCTTGTTTGCAACGCTTGTCCTCTTTTAGACTCCTTAAAGTTGGTTAAGTAAGATTGGAATAGCTTATTTTCCCCATGCTTGCCCTTGTTAACATTTGTACCAATTTTCTGAGTTGTGACTAGAAATGAGATATTTGTATATCCCTCGTTTGGAACATTCGTCCACGACCCCTTAAAGTTGGTTAAATGAGATCGGAATAGCTTACTTTTTCCATGTTTGCTCTCGTAAAATTTGCACCAATTTTCAGAGTTCTGACTACATTGGAAATGAGATATTTGTATATCCCTTGTTTGGAACGTTTGTCCACTTCTCGACCCCTTAAAGTTGATTAATTGAAATCTGAATAGCTTGCTCTTGTTAACATTTGTACCAATTTTCGGAGTTCTGACTACATTGGAAATGAGGTATTTGTATATCTCTTGTTTGAAACGTTTGTCCACTTCTCGATCCCTTAAAGTTGGTTAATTGAAATCTGAATAGCTTACTCTTGTTAACATTTGTAGCAATTTTCAGAGTTCTGACTATATTAGAAATGAGACATTTGTATATCCCTCGTTTAGATCATTTGTACACTTCTCGACCCCTTAAAGTTGGTTAATTGAGATTGGAATAGCTCTTTTTTTCCACGCTTGTTCTTGTTAACATTTGTACCAATTTTTAGAGTTCTGACTATATTAGAAATGAGACATTTGCATATCCCTCGTTTGGAACATTTGTACACTTCTCGACCCCTTAAAGTTGGTTGAGATAGGAATAGCTTAATTTTTCCATGGGTCTTACCCTTCTTAACATTTGTACTAAATTTCAGATTTGTGACTACATGGGAAGTGGGATTATTAGGAATAAGTCAATGAGGGAGATCTTTGACTTTTTTTTATGAAGATATTGAACTACAATATGAATATTGTACGTACTTGTTCCGAAAGTTGGCCATGCTCTTTTATCATAATTTTGAAGCAGCTTGTCTATGAAGTCCAGATGTCCACCGATGTGGGATAGACAAGTAGTTTCGGATTTTGGACTAGGAGCTGGATATGTAGTAGCTAAAGGAGCTTTTTTAGTGGTATGGAATGTATTAGAAGTGAAACGTAAAGGATTTTCACTTTCGGTAGTATTGTAATGGTCTCTATTGAATGCTTCAAAGCTGGTTTCGTTCAAACTGAAAAGAAGAAAAGAATTTCATATTAGACGTTTTCATGGAATTAATGAGAAATGGAAAGTTGAAGATTTTCAGTTTCAGTTGTTTTAAGATGGTCACTTCAGAATGCTTCATAGCTATTTTCGTTCAAACTGAAAAGAAGAAAAAGATTAATTTTTAGACGATTTCCATCTAAACTATGAGTAGTGCAGAGAGATTCATTCTTAGCCTTTAAAATTATCAACTTTTTAGGAGGAGTACTTTTTATTTACTTTCAATTATCCAACATAGGGCAATGGAAGTATTGTTGTCTGTCAATTTATTATTATTATATATATATATATATATATTTTTTTTTTTTTTTTTTTTTATGCATGCATGCATTTCTCCGTGTTTTGGAACATTCTGACTTCAAAAAAGTGGCATAGTAAAAATGTAGGTCTGTGTGTACGTAGTCAGCATAACTCTTGAGCGAATTGACCCATGATGTTAATTTTTTTTTGTACGGTTTAGTGACAACCATGGCACCTGTCATTAAGGTTTTTGTCAATATTGCGCATGTGTAAAACATGAAAAAATAATTTTTTCACTAATTGCTAAGAAACGCCTATAACAATTTTGAACAAAATCGCTCTGGTAATGCCGCTTAAGGTGTTCGAAACATCCTGACCTCCGGAATTCTTGTAGAAATGTTACTTGGGCATCGTTCATCAACGACCGTTTTTCTCGCATCCCCTGTTTCACTTACAAGGTAGGATAATGGATAATGTTAAGAATTATCGAGAAGTGTATCACCAAATTCAATATTTTTTTTTTTTTTTGCCAGTGTAAGAATTATTGCCAAAAATATAGCCAAACTGGCCAATGACAATATGAAAATGGTAGTAACCACGTCAAATTTAAATGTATTGACCAGTATTATAGTGTAATTGAAAGTTGTGCGATGTTCCACACTGCTAGCTTATCAAGAAATTTAACTTTTTATCTGGTTGAATTGTTGATTCCTATCTGAGAATTAATTTTCCCTAATTAGTTTTTAATTTAATTAATTTAATACACTTAATTAGTTCACTTTATTTATTTAATAATTAGTTTAATATATTTTTTCGAAAAGAAATGTACCATAAAGCCGTGTTTTTTTAATATTGTATTTTGATAATTAAGATTGAAATTAGCATGTTTTAAGTGATATTGCTAGTAGATAAGTGCTTTAGAGGCCTAATGTGAATGAAACAAAACAGCTTATGGAAACAGGTAGAGAAGACTCATCGATTAACAAAACCTGCAACAAAACCTGCATCGATTAACAAAACCTGATAACTGAAATAAATTTGGATTAAATTAGTGATATGCAAAAGCACTAAATTCACATTGAATCAGCACTTTAGAAGGGTGGTTTTTTTTCTGCTTTCCCAAGAACTCTTTAACAAATTGAAATTAGTATTTTCGAACTGTAAGCCAACGATGTTTAAAACATGGTGCTTGTCTGTTATACAAGAACTTTCGAAATAAACTTTCTCAGATTTTAAACTAAGATAACTTTGGAGTCTGTTTTGTATGCATATACGCAACGAAATCCAAATTTAGATACCTGGATATATTTTATGGGATACTGGATACTCGCTATTCAAGGCAGATAACAATCTATGTTAATTTTAAAGTTTAGCAATCTCTGTAAAGTGCCAGGATATTCTGGATAAGGATCTTTTAGATGCGCAATTGAAATAAAGCAAAATAAAACACTACTTTTCATCGTCGGCCTGAAAAACTTGGACCTCACAATAGAAAAAAGAGGTGCTCGAGCGTTATCTGAGATCAACTATTGCAACACTTCCAAGTGTTAATTTATTAGTGATAAACATCAACAGTAAGACAGAAGCAACCTTAGTTACTAAGTATATCGATGAATTAATCTATTTTGACTTCCGTCACTTCTACAGGGTATCCCAAGACATACCTAAAAAAAATAATGCATACTTGAACACGCATAGTACACAAAAAAGGTATCTGAACGCTGGCTTTATCTTGAACTGATCAAATAATAATAATAGTAATAATAATAATAATAATAATATAGATTATAGTAATTATAATATATAATAATAATATATATTATAATAATATATATATATACTAATAATATATATAATTATAAATATATATAATAATAATAATATATATACTAATAATAATAATAATAATAATAATAATAATAATAATAATAATAATAATAATAATAATAGTAATAGTAATAATAATAATAATAATAATAATAATAATAATAATAATAATAATAATAATAATTATAATAATAATAATAATAATCATAGTAATAGCAATAGTAATAGTAATAATAATAGTAATAATAATAATAATAAATATAATAATAATAATAATATATATTATAATAATAACAATATATATTATAATAATATATATAATAATAATAAATATTATAATAATAATAATAATATATATTATAATAATAACAATATATATTATAATAATATATATAATAATAATATATATAATAATATATATTATAATAATAACAATATATATTATAATAATATATATAATAATAATATATATAATAATATATATAATTATTATAATAATAATAATATATTATTATAATAATAATATATATAATAATATTAATATATAATAATAATAATATATTATTATAATAATAATAATAGTAATAATAATAATAATAAAAATATTAATAATTATTATACCGTTGTAATTCGGAGAATACGGTATTTTCGGGTCGGACGAAGTCGTAGGATACTGCCATAGACCATGTCATTGACATCCTTGAAGTCAAGGGCGTACTGAGACATAAAATCGGCTCGGTGATTTTATATTTATGTTTGCCCAAATTTTCAATATAATTTTTCAAAAAATTAATAAATAATAAAATAATTTCAATAATTAATTAATACATTTTAATAATTAAATAGTTTTAATAAACAACAGCTTTTTATTATTTAAATATTTAAAAGTAATAATTAATTTCAATAATTAAATTGTTTTAATAATTAGTTTAATTAAATAAAAAATATCTGTCTCCATCTTTTGTAATTCATTTTGAGTGAACTTGATTTCCATAAAATATAAATAGTTTGTTGCAAAAACTAAAAGAAAATTGCAATATATAGACTGCCCAGATATATAATTAGTATGTTTATAATCTAAGTTCCTACCGGCTCTACCCATTTTTTAACCGACTGGCTCCGTGATTGCACCGGACAACCCTATGGCCATTACGCCCCTGCTTCTATAAACACAAATCCAAAGAGACCCGTCCAAGCTTCATCCTCAATGCTTTAGATAATCAAGAGCAACGACATTCTCCTAAAAATATTGATTCAAAAATAGAAACAGACATGTTAAAGAAAAAGCGGGAATGTATAAACAAAAAATCCTCTCATTACGT
>OZ021730.1:66893841-66908841 GCA_963978545.1 Linyphia triangularis
ATACCATTTTGCTATTGACAGCAGCTTTAACAGTGTGAAGAACAGTAAACTGGATAAATAAAAATAAAAATTGAAGAAAAATAGACACCATGGATGATTATCTTACTTGGATACTTATATATACCATGGTATTTGCCAATTTGCGAAATGCAGTTTCATCGAAGATGTGCCAGTAGCATATTTTATATGGCTGTAGGTCAGCCTATAAATAGAGGGAAGCCTAACTAGCTGCTGAACATAATCATTTTCTGAACAACCCACAAGAAATCCTTTTATAATAATTTAAAGGTGTCATAATTTTAGAACTGACATTTAAAAAAAATCAATAGTCATATCTGTGTGTGTGGCACTAATTGAAACTCGACAGAAAGTCGATTCGATAATGTTTCTTAAACAAAGTATTGTCTTGAAATTACATTAAAATATAAAACTCTCGTATGAGGCAGTTCTATTTTTAGGATAAGGAAATATGGTTTGCTTGGAAAAAAAACCACCAGAAACTTGCTCTGAATGTTAATAGAATCTAGATAATTAGCTAGTCAGGTGCAACATGAAGACAGGTTTTTATTTAGAAGGGTTTCGACAGCGATTACTTCTAAATTTTCTAGTTTAAAATAAGCCTCTCTCCACCATACACTTTTTGCCCCAATAGTAGTCTTTTCAAACCCATTACGTCAGGTTTGTTGTCCATAATAAATTCTACAAGAATCACACAAACGTTTCCATATATTTTAATCCAACAAAAACCAAGTCAGAAAATCCAACGAAGTTTGAAAAACTTGAGCAGAAGAAGAAAATCCCACTCTTTTAAAAAGTTTTAACAACTTATGCAAATATTTCTGTATTTTAAAGTGGTGACATTAAAAATAACTATTCATTTGAAATTTGCATAATTTAAAGCATAAGCGTTCATTGATAAATATCAGTTTAAGGAATGTGGCAAGCAAGGCCGTAGACAGGGGAACCGATGGACCCCCCCCCCTACTCCAATAGGGAATTACATATTTATTTTTTCTTTCTTTCTTTAAATCGACTGCAAATAGCCTAAAATCAAATAAAAAACAATTTTTATTTTTTCAAAGACCACTTTAATTTATAATTTAATTTTTAAAATAGCTAGTTTCGATAACAAGCTGAAACTTGAAGCCATTTGATATTTTGCCGAGTGACGTATTATGTGCCTGGATTTGTAAACTAACTGGCGTTTCTTGCTTTGTTCCTTTCCATGATAGTTTTCCCCGTTTTATTCGCTTTTTACGTTATTTAAATTTTGAATAACTTATTTTCGTTGAAAAAGATGTCTATAATCGTTATAATTATTGCATTGTGCCGAAGCATGACATTGCGAACATCTTATAAATTATTGGTTAAAATTCCAAGTAAGGTACGGAATTTGTGTCAAAGGGATTTCGCCTACAAAAGCCAGCCGCAGCCATTTTTTAGTAACAAGTGAACTTCCTATGGTTACCTTAATTTGGCGCGGATTTATGTAAACAATTCTTCGCGCAGAATCAGTACCATACTTGGAAGTTTTACCAAATTATTTGTGGATGTACTCAGGAACAAATGGAAAAGAAATGTACTCCATTAATCAGAGCAATCCGCTCGACATGTTTGTCAATACCATTTTAATGTAAGTACTAGTCTTTTTTTCTACTTTTTATCATTTATTTGTGATAATCATGCACTCTTAATAGCGTTTGCATTGTTATTGCATTACATTTAATGTAAGTACTAGTCTTTTTTTTCTCTACTTTTTATCATTTATTTGGGATAATCATGCACTCTTAATAGCGTTCGCATTGTTATTGCATTACAGCATTATTGCTACTAGGTATTTTAGCCTTGTCGACAACTTTTCAAAAGCGCGCCAATCCGGACACACTGACTAGGAATTTACCGCTTGGCTGAAATCAGCTTCCGTACTTATATTTCTACAAATTCAAATCACACGAAATACGAAACAACTCAATTTTAATTAACAAATTCTCAAAATTAACAAACGATCAATAAGCAAAATCTTGAAGTCAGTGAAGGATTGTTCATTGTTCAAGTTCAGTTCTAGTCACTAAATACATGACAACCAACAGGAAGTCGTTTTTGATTACATCATGTTCTTTTTATTGTTTTTAGAGATTCTAAAATTAACATAATTAAAGAAATAATTTTATGACAGAAGTTTTAATCACATATTCAGATTCGTAATAGTTTTTGTATTAAAAAAATAAAAACTCTCATTAAATGAACATTAAAAATAGACTGTAAATCTCCATTATCAAAATTCGTTTTCTTCATATGAGTAATTTATCATAAAAGTAAATCGTTTAAAGTAATGTATGATATCGAAATAAATTACTTTATAATGATGAATTAACTGGTTACTGCTCTTACCTTTTTCATAAAACGTTTCTGAACTATCTTTATACAAATAACTTTGCTACATAAAGCAAACGGAGAAAATTTACTATGTAGTATGGAGGTTAAGTTCAATATATTCAGTAGGTAGATCATGAAAAACTATTCGAAAATCTTTGGATAATTCTCTCTCTCTATCCCCCCTCCCTCTCTCCTCCTATTTCTTCCCCTTCTACGCCATCGAAATTAGCTCGGAGAACATCATCTCGTGGAAAAAAGAAAAAACTTGGCGCCTATGAGTAGGAACAAAGTAATTTTACTCCCTATAAAAGCGTTGCAACAATTGGATTAGACTTTATTTTTCTGAAATTATGGATACCTTGCTCTGGAAGTGAAAACTTTTGTTTTGGAAAGTTTGTCGGAAAACGAAAGCACTTTATCGGTTTTTAACTACACTTTGAAACTGATGATTAATAAAATAATTTAAATAACTTTTCTCCCTATCGCCCTCGACTATATCTCTGATTAAACTAAACTGTCAGTCTTTTTCTTTTCCTCTAGAAATATTTTATTATTATTATTACCACTAATTTTTTAAAAAGTAGTATTTATATTAATGTTAAAAAAAATTAGTGGTATTGGGAATTCCGCTAGTGTGTCATGATCTCCTTTCACATGGTCATGGAAAATATATCCCGAAAAGAGGGAAAGTCTGCGCTTTGCTAACTTCCGACTACCACCAATTAACTTTTGGAAAAAAAAGTGTTTCCTAGTCGTACCTGTGCCCTCGATGGTTGCGAGGAAAAATAAAATGTAATAGTGAGCATAATCAACACCTACTTTTAATACTCAAAGCCTGGACAATGAATTTCGAAATCACTCATCTAGGTTTAAACAAAACCTTTATAAAGCGCAGAATTCACACTGATAATTGAAACTTATACTTTAAATTCCTTACAAATTCAAGAATAGGAAATTTTTGCTTTAATTAATACGTTGTTAACAATATTTTTGTACAATATTTATTTTAAAAACTATATTAAAGAGCATTAAAATATTTTTAGCGAAATTTTGAAGTCAGTGGAGAATTGCGCAAGAACAGTTCCAGTCAATCAATACATCACGACCAACAGGAAGCCGGTTTTGATTGCATCATGTTTTGGGTTGTTTTTAGTGATTTTAAAAATAATGTAATTAAATTATTTAAAATTTAATTTTATACCAGAAGTTTTAACCACATATTCAGATTCCTGATAATTTTTTTGTAAAAAAAAAATTATAAATAAAGGAAAATTAAAGATAGACTGTAATTCCTCATTGTACGAAATCTTGTTTCACCACTTCTCCTTTATTTCTTGGGTAACTTGTTTTAATATGTATTTACATTAATAATTAAATAGGTCATAGACGCAAAAACGAATTTGAGTCTCTTGTTTCAGAAAAAATTACAAATAAAAAAATCTACTTTATGTTGTTATCAAACTGCAAAATTAAATCTTCTACCTTAACACATAAAGGGGGATACACCTGAATAAGAATAAGCAAATCACAATTGAATTACATGCAATATTCAAATAAGTTTGAAAAAAAAAAATAAAAGGTATTTGAACATGTCAACCCCATCGATATAGATTAACAACTGGATAGACTGCTCCACTGTCAATGAAAAGATAAAAACGCGCCGGGGATTGCGAAGCTGGTGGGAAGATTAACCAATCACAGTTCACTTTAATAGTTGGATGGGAATGCGAAAAACCTTGTAAAATGTTAGAGTAGATATTTTTTGGCGCATTATTACTAATTAAGGTATACTATTGACATTTCTGCTGTGTACAACCCAAAATTTTATTTTCAATCCCCGGCAATCCGTATTTCTTATCCCACCAATTGCATCTGGCAACGGCTTCATTTTCCCAGCCTTAAGGAGTCTATCTAGTTGTTTATCTATATCGATGGTCAACCCATATACTACCATACATAGTTAAAAATCTTAAAGACTTTGATTTATTGCCTTATAAACGACAACGGGGATCGATATAATTGGGGGAAGATGTTGACAAATGGATTCCAACTTCGAAAGTGATTGCAAACATTTAACAAAGAAAAAATTTGAATCTATAAATTTCAGGGTGTGAGAATGCATAATATCACTTGTGAAATCTTCAAATGGGCCTACTTTGAAGTATATATTAAATTGAAGAATATATTGAATCACTATCTTTTGAGTCTCTTGCAGAAAGGTTTTTTTTTTTTTTTTTTTTTTTTTTTTTTTTTTTTTTTGTCGCTAAAGAAACGGTGATGACATGGACTAATGTGTTTTTGTTTCTGCTTTGAGTTTTTAATTTCAAAAACTCTGTTAAAAGAAACGTTTCAATAAAAAAAGGACTACAGTACATAAAGTATAATATTTTTGCTTATGTGCAATCTTTAATTTTTTTAAAAGTTGAAATGCATTTTGTAGATATGTTTCAAAATGTTCAATTTTAAATACGCACGTTTTAATTTTTTTTTCTCTCAAATAGTTTTATAATTGGGATACTTTTAAATTTTGGATTAACTTATCTATCAGATATCAGATCTAAAATTTTAATTACTTATAAATTAAAATTCAAAGTTGGAAAAGTTTTGTGGCACACTACACTAAAATTACAGTTTAGGCTGTTGGTTGTTAGGTAAGTACAATAACCAGCAATAAGAAGAAATAAAAATGAAAGTGTAGAAACTTCTTTTCAAATAGCCAAGATTCAAAACTCAAGCAAAATAGTCAAAAGAAAAGTCCATTTCTATAATTTATGAAAGGATATCTGAACTAAGGTAAGGCTAAAGCTGCAACTTTCAGAAACTTTATATATTTTATTTTCTTATCTATCTCTAAAAACAAATTAAACTGCTACAGGCGCAGTCACTAAAAGGTCGCTTCTACACATGTTTTCTCCTCTCTGTGTGGAAGTTAAAGGTACTATCTCAGTTAGATGTAATCCGGCAAATATCAAAATTATTTGGATTAGCTATGGATGTTATCGCAATGATACACCGTGTCATGTAACCCTCACAAACGGGTTACCTTATAGGTACTGGTCGGTACCATTTATACTGTGAAAAAACAACATGAAAAGTGCAAACACCTGTAATTGAAATGCATTCGAGAGGACAAGGACTGAAAAGGACTATATATATATATATATATATATATATATATATATATATATATATATATATATATATATATATATATATTTGTATTAAAATTTCGTATGAAGTGATATGTTTTATTATGAGGGCCTTGCCATGGACCTTGTAGAAGTTGATACTCTGCTTGGAAAGGAATTGCACAAAAGTGCGATTATCTCTTTTAAATCTTTAGTTCGTCGAGCTGATAATTTACACAAAGCACTACTTACATTTATTTGCAATCTTGCTAAATGATAAACATTTGAATGGTTTTGCGAGGAATTTCCCATCAGTGCGATTTTCTCTTTTAAATCTTTACTTTGTCGAGCTGATAATTTACACAAAACATTACTTACATTTATTTGCAATCTTACTAAACGATAAACATTTGAATGGTTTTAATCAAAGTTATATTTTCTACAGTGAAAGAAGTATTTGGCTACCTAGAAACGTTCTTCAAATAGCTACTACAATTATTTGACGAAACAATTCCACGAACTAACCTAAGTCTGCGTGAGATAGCAGAAAAATTATCCTTATTTGGAGGTCAAGGATTTAAGAAGTGTTCCTGTGAACAATCAAAATTACAATGTTAAACAAAAAGATGTGCATGTAAAAAAAGTTATCTACTTTGTTACTCGAGATGCCACAAACCAACAACGTGTTTTAATATAAAAATGAATTACACTTATTAATTACATTCACTAAAAATTTTCAAAATTTCACCAAAAATATCCCTTTTGTTTTTAAAAATATAAGCTTAAGTACCTACTTTTTATATCGTTTTTAAATGAGGGATTCTCATAAGAAAATTGCAAGTCATACGAAATGCAAATTTGGGGAGAGGGGGAAAGAAAATGTTAATAAACAGCTACCAGGGTGGTCATTTTGTGAGATATAGCTGTTTAAATACTAAAATATTTGGTACACCTTTTCAAACTGTATAATGAAAGTAAATTGCTTTCAAGAACTTGAGATACATTTAGAAGTTTTTACTCGCGTAATTTATTTAGTAATTTGCAAACACTCTTAAAACAGTTAAATTTAGTATTTTGTTGTGTTATAATTTAAAATAAGAACTTTTTTTTTTTTCATGGTTAATCAATTAACGTTGAAGACAACATAAAATTCTTTTTTAACGATACAGAGAGGTGGTGTAATAGAAATAATATGTCGTGGTTGATCAATTTTCTAAAAAGTGTTCACCGATTATTGAAAGTTTGGGAACCACTACATCTGCCATGCAGTGTTACTTATATCATGATGAGTATATCTAAGCATTCAGATGTAATCAAAATTCGTAGAAATTGTTGAAACAAAACGAAACAACGAACAACGAAATTTGCAACCAGATGGGAATAATTTTTAACCTTTAGTGAAAACACAGTAAATACAATCCGTTCCAGTTAAACTATACCCCTGTTAAAAATTCTAGCACCAAATATCTTCAACCCTAAATATTCTATACTAGAAGACAATATAACCTGAACTAAATTAATACACTGTAGGAACCGGTTCACGCATCGTTGTAGGGTATACAGTGAGCTCAGGGTATATTGTTTTCTAGTATAGATAAGAGGTTCATAAACTTTATAAACATTACTACCCACTTTATAGAAACCGAATATATTAAAATGCACTTTTATTCTTGGAGCAGTGAATTTTTTCAGAGACGAACATTACAAGATTTTTCCAAGAGATTTTATGGACCCAAAAAAATCGGGAAGAATTTTTTTTTTATTAAATACTAGCTGAATACCCATGCTTCGCCACGAAATTTTACCATGTGAATTATTTTAACCAGCTGTGAGGTCCCGCGTTGTGGAAATCCGTCATAGGTGTATAGGCCCCAATTTTTGACGCTTCGCTCGCAGGAAGGTTCGTTTCGCTCGCTGAAAAAGTCATTGACACATAAGCACAGGCTTACTTAACTCGTTGAAAGGTTCATTGCTTTGCAAGCATGAGCTCGTTTTGCTCGATTAAATATTCATTACTGGTTAAGCATAAGGTCGCTTCACACACTAAAAACTAATTGCTACGTAAAGCCTTAATATTAGAAGCCCCTACCTTGTCGAGAAACAATAAAAAAATTCACCGTCAATAACTCTAATGCAACACCTCTTTAAGAATATTTTAACACGTGATGTTTGTAAAAAACAAAATTAGAAGGTGAAAACTACTTTTGTTGAAACTTTCAGAGCTATAGGCCTATTAGAAGTCGCTTTTTGTGAAAATATTAATTAAAAATTTATTAAAAAACAAATTACAATTTTTACGTTCTTTTTGTCAAAAGTCCAATTAGAAGGTCAAAACTATTTGTGTTGAAAATTTCAGAAATGTAGCCCAATTAGAAAACGTTTTGTAAAATATTTGTTAATTAATTAATTAATTAATTAATTAAAAATTCAAAATTCTGTTTTCAAAAGTCCAATTAATAAGCTAAAACTACTTCCCAGTAAAAAAATATCATCTGGGCCAGCAGTGGACGACTGACTGTGGCCATCACCTAAACTGCTGGACCATTAGCGGATGGCCTTTACTTTTCAGTGCATAAAAGTGACCGTCTGGCCTACACTTGGGCCAGCAGTAAGGGCCGTAAATTGCCGTTGATGTCTGACCAGCCTTAATGGCCAGCCTTCACTTACCCACTGCTTCCCCTTCATCAACTACTGGCCAAACCGCAAGTGTACAGCAGTGGCCCTACAATTGACAGCCTTAAGTGGAAGAAAAAATTGTCCGAGCCGCCGCTTAGCCAAAACATAAACATTGCTGTTGCCTTCAACGGCCCAACAGTGCCCCAATATCAGTTTTCTGGCTGCCGTCCGCAATCCCACATCGACTCGACGAAAGTTCGCCTTATAATGTCGATTGCCCTTTACAACACTACAACGAGCAACTAAAGATTCGCATTATATTATTAATTTGAAATTAGCAGTCCCACTACAAACTAAATGTAGTGGGACTTTCCACAGGCTTTCCACATGGTTCGTGGGACTTTCCACATGGTTCGCTTTCCACAGGCTGCTTTTTAAGCTCAATTGATATTCACTTCCCATTTAGTGCATTTTGCATGAGCATCATCTTTTTGTTCCCTACTTTTATCCACATGGGAACAAAAAGATGATGCTCATGCAAAATGCACTAAATGATAAGTGAACATCAATTGGGCTTGAAAAAGATAAGCATTAAGAGATTTAGTTAACACAACACAAAAAATCTCATTACAGAAAGTTAAAATAGATAATCCAAATTAAATAAGTGGCATGGATTATAAGATTTTTTGTAACTTTTATTTTTACCAGTAACTTATAATAATTATCTTGAATAATAGAATTATGAAACTAGATAATTTGCATTATGTTGATCTACAATTCAAATTACATTAATTGCTGTAATTATTGGAAGAAACTTATCAATTCTTTAAGCAAACACACCATGTTTAAATATCTTCCATTTACTTCTACACTATTCTTTTCAAGCACTATCTATAAGGTTTTTTTTGCAACCAAAAAATTTTCCAATTTATGTTCAGCCTCCACTTAATTTTTTCAGAAGTTCTCCTGCATAAAGATTATCCAAATTTTTAAAGTATAATTCAAAACATCAAGGGTAGAAAATGTGTAGTGATACAATTATTAATAACTTGTAATTCTGACCAAAATTCATGATATAAGTAATTTACATCATGTTATGTCTCAACATAATCTCCTACGCAAATCCCATTATTTCAACAATTATTGAAAGAACCTTAACAAAACAGCAATTGTAAAATAAAGACAAAACAAGGACACTTTGCTCTCAATTCGTGGATTAAATTTATTGTTATTTATTATAAATTAGGGTAAAATGTCATTTATTCGATTTGTTGCGACAGTGACCTTCTCCCGTTCCTGTCAAGCGCTGTTCTAAGCCACCACTTTTAACTAGGTATCTCTTCCATCTCAGCCTGTTTAGTCATTTATGTAGCTTGTGGCCCATCTGGTGACTGTATGATTAGCGCTCTGGCCACGCATGCCAAAGCTGCCGGGTTCGAATCCTGGATTAGGCATGGATGTTCGTTGTGGTTCGGAATCCACGTAAAGCTGTAGGTCCCGGCCTGATTAGTTGTCATTGTGCAGAAAAATAGGTCGTTGAGCGTATAAACTAACCAACCAATCGTAGCTTGAGTTTGGCTGATAGCAGCTGAAATAGAAATATACTATTATATTAAGTACATACTCATGATAGCGATTTCACAAATGTTATTAACTTAAACATTCAATAGTAAGTTTGCATAAAAGAAACAGCGTATCAATGACTTTTCCAAGTCAAAAGTTCTTTTACAAAATCAAATCATGCAATTAATATTAACTTCTTTTAAAGAAAACAGATTTGTATGAGATTTAACTCTGTATTTAAAACATGTATCTCAGGTAATTCATTTAAAACTTTCTATTTCAAATTTCGTGCTGATTGAAAATACCAGCTTTTTCAAACTTAGTAGCTTTAAAATGATATTATACTCATATTTGTGAAGCTACGTACAGGGCAGGGAGCCCACTAGGATAAAATACATTCATGCAATGCAATAATTAATGTTTAGCTTGATTTTTAATCTTAATGTTCCTAATGAAAGGTCCGGAACTCCCGGAAAGCAAGTTGACAAGAGAACCAAGTTCAAAGATGTCAATGATCTGTATGCATTTAAAAAATAGCGTCCAAATAGCGTAGCTGAAAAGAACAGTTGTCAGAAAGACTAAAACTTTTTTTCTGAACGATTTGAAAAGCGTGTTTTGCAGCAAATTACGCTGAGGGAAGGCAAGGAGAGGAGGGGGAAGAAAGACAAGAACAATCCACTAATTTTCGCGCTTTTTTTTTATTTTTTTTTGGACTTGAAGTGTTGGTTCGGAAGGGGCTCGAATGGAAGAATAATGGAAAAGTTTCCACTGATTTAAGTAGGTTGGATTTTAATTTTACCAAATAGGTAATAAAATACCCTTTGGAAAACAAAGTGCAACTCCACTAATGCTTTGAAAATATAAAACAAATATTGATTCTGCCATATAATTTTGCTTACTTAAAATGAGTTTTGAAAATATTAACTTTTTATTTAATTCAATTAACGAAATGACTTGTAAGGAAAGTCAGGAACTTGGAACTATTTTATCAGCTTCACAGTTATTTCATTAGGTGTTTTAATAGCACCACTAATTATTATGCTTTTGCATTATAGCATTTAAAACACATGCCAAATGAATCTAAATTCAAATTAAAAAAAAAAAAAAATGACCTCTGTAAACAAATTTAAGTTAAAACCAACTAAGTTTTGCCATGACATGTACAGAGAAATTCTTTCTCGTATTTTGGCGTTGATTATAGTAGTCACCCCCTGACGAAGTTACTATAATAGAGAAATATACATTTTCCAGCTATATTTCCGCCAACCAAATGGTATAGTGGTTAGCATACTAGATTCAACGAGATTGCGGGTTCGAGTCTCGTGTAAGGCATGGATGTTTGTAAATGTATGTTGTCTTGTCAAATGACGAATGTTTTGGTGCAATATAGCCCTCGTGTTGCTGACGACGCCAGATAATCTAAAAACAACCAACCAGTTATTTTCCCATTTTTTATTCAATTCTCTGCTATAATTAAAACTTTGAAAAAAAATCATTCCTATACATACAAATATTAATAATTTTTTCACTTTTGAGTAACTTCACCAAGCAATGTCTTTCGATACCTTACAAACATACTTATCTAGTTTTTGTTTACTCTAACAAAATTCCTTCCACTAAGTTGCTAGCTTCAAATGTTAAACAAGTAGTGAAACATCCCCTAAAATTATTATAAGCATACATCATAATACATTTTGTGCAAAAATCAGTAATATTTTATTACAGGAATTATTCTGTAACATTAGTTGGTTGGCTTATAAGCTCAACGCCCTATTTTTATGCACAGTAACAGGCTAATCAGACCGGGACCTACAGCTTAAAGTGGATTCCGATTCACAACAAACATCCATTCCTAACCCGGGATTCGAACCCGGCACCTTTAGCATGCGAGGCGAGAGCGCTATCCCCACAGCTAACCGATGGACAAAAGTATCTTGCTTCGGCGGTCTGTAACATTAGTTCTTACTCTTTAGTAAGCAACTTCGAAACTGTTCCATTAGATGGATACAAGATAAAAACTTCCAAACTGAAAACCAAACTAATCCAAACTAACAACGTAGACCTGGTGGATGTGTGGTTAGCGCTCTGGCCTCGCATGCCAAAGCTGCCGGGTTCGAATCCTGGATAAGGTATGGATGTTCGTTGTGGTTCGGAATCCACATTAAGCTGTAGTTCCCGGCCTGATTACCCGTTATTATGCCCAAAAATAAGTCGTTAAGCGTATAAACAAAACCAAAAATCAGACTAACAACATTCAAATCATTTATACAAGGACTATATACATTACTTTAAATATCTTTGGCTCTAATCTGCAGTACAAAAATCGTTATACATAGGAAATAAGTAACACGAAGGAGGGAAAGAATTAAAAGCTAGTATTCGGAATGAATTGTGGTTTGGGTTATGCACCTATACACTTTACATTAAATATATCAAAACATTCGAAACAAAACTAGCCCTTAACTGCTGTGGTTGGGTAGTTTGATATTTTTGGCGCAAGGGCAACATGTTGTCTCTACTGCGCCAAACAATTTAATGAACATCAGATTAAAATTTAAGAAACATAGTATCGAGAAAATAATTTTAAAGTCAAAGATGAAATATTTTAGGGATGGAAGCATTCCACAAAAAATGACTCGCGGTCTGTCAGACCGCATACAGCAGTTGAAGGCTAGAATATTAGTTAATGTTCGTTCAACACGATGCATACTGAACCACATATACATTATGTCGTGCATAAATGTTGTCCTCATGTATATACGACATATCGTATAACTATGTAAAATACAAATGAATACAACCATAAGGAAAAATATACAAAAATGTATTACTTACACGTCGATTTCCTTCCATGATGAATATTTCCCGATCCTTTTCTTCAATGAAATAAAACAATCGTTCGATGTTCACGTTTTCAATGAAATAAAAGAAAAATAATGACGCAGAAGATATCACTGGCCCTTGTGTTACCTTTGCGCCATAAAACAACAACCAAACCAGAAGATATCACAAACGCAGCAATTTTGTCTGCATGCAATGGCTACTAGAAAATCAAGTGAAAAAAAATGTCGTGTTTACGAAAGTTCAAAACAATCATGCGCATGCGCAGAAGGCACGATACGATGACGTAACCATTGCCACCAGTTATATTACTAAAGTGCTGGATGGCCATCAACGGACAAGAAGAGGTTGGCCTAAAAAAAATAAGCTGATGGTATCCCAGTAACGAACCGCGAGTGTGCCATCACCCACCCAGTACTGCCGGCAACTAGCCGTGAAGCGTCCATCGTCCGTGTTTTTACTGGGTTATGTTGAAAATTTCAGAGCTGTAGCCTTATTAGAAATCGTTTTGTAAAATAATTATTAATTAATTAAAAAAATTAACTTAAAAGGAACTAAATAAAAATTTAAAATTCTGTTTTTCAAAAGTCCAATTAAAAGACTAAAACTACTTTTGTTGAAATTTTCGGAGCTTTAGCCCTAACAGAAATCGTTTTGTAAAATATTTATTTATTAATTAAAAAAGTTAATTAAAAAAGAACTAAATAAAAATTTAAATTCTGTTTTTTAAAAAACCAATTAGAAGGCCAAAACTACTTATGTTGAAAATTTCAGAACTGTAGCCCTATTAGATGTCGTTTTGTAAAAAAATTTGTTAATTAAGAAAATTAATTAAAAATTAACTAATTAAAATTTTAACATTATGTTTTTCAAAAGTCTAATTAGAAGGCTAAAGCTACTTATGTTGAAAATTTCAGAGCTGTATCTCTATTTGAAGTCACTTTGTAAAAAATAAATTAATTAAAAAAATTAATTAAAAGAGAACTAATAAAATTTTCTGTTAATTAAATTTTCTGAACTAATTAAAATTTTCTGTAAAAACTAATTAAAACATACTGTTTGACAAACATAAAATTAGAAAGCCAAAACTTCTTATGTTGAAAATTTCAGAGCTTTACTACAATTTTAAATAGGTTTCTATAGAGCCACAGACAGACACATAGCCTGTTTTGCTATTATAGATAATTTTTTTAAAAAATCTCATAACTTTTAAATTGTAAGGCACGTGTGCACTTGCTTTCGATTGTTGTTGTTGAAGGCAATAAAATCTAGGTTAATTACAATTATTTTCATATCCAAACAGTTTGACAATTACAACTTGTTTCAATTTCTATCATGGCATAAAATCCAACTTCGCAAAGGTTATGAAGATGTTTGCACGACTAATATTTTAAAGTTTTAACAGTTTAAAAGTTTAACAGGAATTGTAAAAAAAATTATTATGCAAATTACCAAGGTTAATTTACTACTATCAAAACTTAGTTTCAGTAAATTACTTTTGGATACCTCGATAAGCTTTTTTTTTAATCAGTTTTCGGAAATACTTCAGTATTAATGTTTCCCTGAAACAGATGCAAAATCCACTTATTCGCTTGACCGTTTTTAATTTCTTCAATAAAGTAAACAGTTAAAAATTTCCTAAAAAAGTATTTAAAAATCTTTTTAGATTTTGATGATTATGCTATCAGAAAAGCTTATATTATTTTCGAATATAAACATTTGAAATGTATAAAAACTCTCGTATTAATTTATGGTCTTGTGTTGTGACGCTTTTCCCAAAAATTTTGACTCGTGACCTACAGTTTGGGGAAATGCTGTTCTAGATACAAATATGCAAGTTGAATATTCAAATATTCCTTCAATACAACAAAATAAAATCATGATCCACAATGGTAAAAAAAAAATTCTTTAAAATCGAGTTCCGATGAAACAATGTTGTAACAAGACAAAACTGCAGAACCTTTCAACTCCATTAAAAAAAAAAAAAAGTAAGATCGGTTTATAAATGCTCTTTCTTCCCCTCCTCCTCTGCAACCTTGCATTAGGTGATTAGGAAATGTGGGGTTTGGGGGGGGGGGGGAGGGAGATGGATATTAGTAGATAGACTCCAAGGAATTCGGGCAACCATCAGGTTTTGAAGGCTCAAGGAAAATGTTGGAGTTGATTTTTTTTTTTTTTTTTTTTTTTTTCGTACAGTGGATCGTCTCCAATTACCAGGAAATTAAATAGGGTGGTAGTAGTACGCCGTCTCAACTTGTGCGTATATTCCAAGAAATGAGGCGTTTTATGTTGTTTTTTATACAATGTATTCCAAAAGTCTTCGCACACCATAAAAATTTGTAGAAAAAGTGCTATAGTGGTTTTTTTTTTTTTTTTTTTTTTTTGTAGGATGTGGAATGACTATTTAATTCTAAATGAAGTCTAACATTTTTAAAAGTATGGAATTGTTTTATTTTTATAAAAATATAAATTCATA